>JAVJIF010016137.1:0-99070 GCA_038442645.1 Agave tequilana
CCATTAAGGATTCATACTTTAGTAATAGCAAGTATCTTGAGGCTAACTCAAAAGCCATCCATACTTTAAAGAGTACCCTAAATGATGATTATTTATGTAGGGTTGCTAACTTTTGATTCAGCTTTTGTAGTATGGAACACTCTAATCTCCCTTGGTGAACAAAAGCAATACTATGCGGGAGTGATCGGATGATGGAAGTGATGCTTCCAACTTATGCTATATGGTCAAAGGGATAACCCCCTTGAGGTAAACTTTGAATCCGAGCTTGATGAGGATGTTGACATGCATATGATGAGCTTGCTTTATTTTGTCAACAACTTCTTGAAAAATATGATTTGCTTAAAAAGGACCATAAAGATTGAAGAATAAATTGAGTCCATTTCAAAAGAAAAGGATTTTTTTCAAAATAAACTTGAAAATGTTTCAAAAGAAAATGAAGCTTTAAAAAAGGAGAATATTTCCTTTTTTTCTAATTAAATGATATTTGTGAAGAATAATTCTTTGAAAAATAAAATCACTTTGGTGGAAAAAGAAAGAAATTGTTTTGGAAGAAACAAATCTTTGAAAATAAAATTATTTCAAAAGAAAAAAATATTTCTAAACGAAAAAGTTGTTGATTCTCATCCTGCCATGCTCTTCATACTGCTATCAATAAAAATGAGATTCAAGTTTTGAAAAATAGAATAAATTGTTTGAGCTCAACTTTGAGCAATTTTGCATTTAAACCATTCTAGATTGAAAATCTTGTTTCAAAAGACAAGCTCCATATGTTCATGCACATAACCCACGGCATACATATGCAAACTATGCACATCATGATCACACTCATTCTCATATGCATACTAGAGTGTATAAATGTACACATTCCGGCCGCAAAGGCCATCTTGCAAGATTTTACTTTGATAGATTAATCATATAAATTTTGCATATAAAAATATTTGGGTTCCTTATGATGCTAACCCCCCGTGGACCCAAAAGAAAATGGTACTAAAATCTCCACCTCTTGTGTTTGATGTAGGTGTGGGCTATCACATAACGTGAGAGGTATGGTGCCTTGGTGGTGGATGCATGAGCTTGATGGATACTACAATAGATGCATCGCTATCAAGAAAGTTTGGTGGGAGGACCACCATGTTTGGAGACTTAGAGTATAGTTCATATGGTTTGGTAACTATCTCCAAACTCCTATTTTAATTTACATGCTTCTATATAAATATTTTTAGCGTTTTTTGGTTTGTACTTTATGTGGTGAATACTTATTTTTCATTAAAACTTGTGTATATACTTGTACAAGTACTGAGCTACACTTAATTATTACATGTTTGTGCCTCATTGATCATTTGTACTCATACATGTACATGTATAATCTAGTTTTGATGATTCTCTTATTTATACTTGTCTTCCGTATCGTTGTGCATTTTTTGCTTCATGTATATGCTATTTTTTGTCTAAAACTTATAATATACATGTATACCCTTGAGTCACTTGCCTTCATGCAAATACTATTATAGACTCTTTTGTGTTTGGGATATGTATGCATATTTTTAGTTTTGGATAAAACATACATATACCTTGAAGTTTTTTATAAGGAAAAATAAATTTTTATGATGCTTTGTATTTTGAGTTTTATTGATTATTTTCATGCATATGCTAATCACATATTTCTTGTGCACTCATATTATTTTTATTTACTCATGACTTATTTTCATGAGCATTTATGAGATTTATAGATTTCGAGTGTCAACTTTTGTGTATTTAGTATGTTTCATGAGATATATATGATTTGTTTTCATGTTTGAAGAATCTTTAACTAGTTTTTC
Organism: Agave tequilana; assembly: GCA_038442645.1. Classification (NCBI taxonomy): domain Eukaryota; kingdom Viridiplantae; phylum Streptophyta; class Magnoliopsida; order Asparagales; family Asparagaceae; genus Agave; species Agave tequilana. Next base: position 1,821 of record JAVJIF010016137.1, read on the forward strand.
AAAATTATCTTAAACTAGTTATTTATTCTTCATTTGATAGTATTTTCAATTAACAATTATTTTTTAAATCTTATTTTTGAAAACATCTAACCTTTAAGGGCGGTTGGATGGGTGACCATGTCTTGTATGCTCTAATTGAAAATCTTTAAACATGTGCATGAATAGGGTGGATAGTTATGAGTTATACACATGATCTTCATGATATTTTATTTTTATATACTCATATTTGTTTTCTTATATAGGTGTGTTTCAAATTCAATTAGTATCAATTTCAATTGGTATTTCGCTTTTCATACATATATATGATTTGATTGTGCTTGTTTTACAATATGTACATGTTTAAAGTACAAATTATGTTTATGCTAAGCTTGACTTAATTTAAATATCAATTGGTATATGTTAATAAGCTTATGCGTTATTCTTTTTTGGTATCTCAAATTTTTTTTGTGTTTACCTATAAGTGGTATCTAAAAAAAAAATTTTATTTCCAAGTGGTACCAACTTTTATTTTATCAACTACAATTTGATTTCATTGGTATCAAAATTTATTTTTATTGACTTGAGAAAATTCAAAATTTGTTTTTGTTTTAAAGTAATTTCAAAATTTCTTGAAATGTATTGCCTATATGCAAGGGGAGCTTAACATCTCTTTTATATATAGATTCATATTGAGTGTATCTTATATTGAGGAGCTTGACATCTCTTCTTTATGTAATACATGTCTGTAGGGGGAGCTTAACATCTCCACTTATGCATTGTATATTATGATTTATGTGAGTTAGGATTTTGTCATCCCTTCTTCATGTAATGCATGTATGCAGGGGGAGCTAACTTCACGTTGAAAGTACACCTAGAGGGGGGGTGAATATGTGTTACGGCTAATCTATGAACAATAATACGAAAATTAAAAACTAATTGCAACACACTTAGTGTAACCAACAAGGTAGCCGAATTCCCGTGAAGGGCTCTGGACTAACTCCTCTTGATTCCTCTAAATAAGAGTTGAGGTGCTATATGAAGCTCTCGTGGTTAAACACAAGTGAGGCACACAAACAAACACAACCAAGCATATAAGTGTGATATGTCAATATGAATCAATGCAAGGCACAATATAAGAGAGAGTTAGAGAAAGTGGATCAAACGCAAACACCAAGATATGTTTCGAGGTTCGAGCAAACAACTCTATGTCCCGCCTTGACACAGAAGGATTTCCACTAACTCATCCACACAGGACTTCCCACATAGGAACCTCCACTGAGGATTTGGGGCAATTACAATTGGAGTACACAACTCTCTCCAGCTGAATACTACCTCTCACAGAGGCAATGCACAACTCTCAACACCTCTACGCTTAGAGGATTAGGCACTTAGCTAACCAATTATCAACCTCATAAATGAGGGATAGGGCTTAAAGCCACTCAAAACAATCACCTCACATTTGAGGGTCCAACACAATCTCCACCTCTCACTATAGGAAGCCAAATACCACTTCCACAATCACCTCACACTTGAGGGATACAACTCAATCACCTCTCACTAGAGGGATATCACAATCAATGGAAGGTTTACAACTTAGTGATCACAAGACCACAAACAATTTCTTTCTCACAAAACAAAGATCCTAATAGATATGGTAGTAGATAAGCTCAAATGTGAGAAAACAAAGTGTTTTGAACAAAGAAAATTACTTGGGAAAATCTCCAAATAGATATAAAATTTTTAGACCAAAAACCAATTCCCAAAAGATTATTTTCTTTGAATTATCAAACACTTTAAAAACAAATGAAGATTGATCTTTTGAACCCAAAAACTCTTTTGAAAACTTGCTCTTAAACACTTGAAAAGATCTAAAATTTTGCTCTTGAAAACTTGTTGAAAAACAACTCTTAAATGGGGTATTTATAACCCATTTAAAAATCTGCCCGTTGGTAGCTGAAAAGGCCCAATTGGCCTTCTGGTCGACCAGCCAACGGTCAAAAATCAACCGTTGAGCTTTCGATCGACCGCACCCGTCGACCGTGCCAGATCCAGATAGCAATTGCTCTCTGGCCGGTCGACCGCCCGGTCGACTGGGCCAAGGCTTACGGTCGACCGTTCCGGTCGACCGCCCCCACCCGAGAGTGGAGTGACTTCAGTCGGTCGACCTCCCCCACCCGAGAGTGGAGTGACTTCAGTCGGTCGACCGCCCCCACCTGAGAGTGGAGTGACTTCATCGGTCCGACCGCACAGTCGACTGGCCAAGCCAACTTGGCCTTTGTGCACATTCGTGTACATCGGTCGACCGTTCCGATTGACCATTTCCTGGTCCGATGGACCGGTCGGTCGACCGTCAAAGACTGGCAGGCAATTTTCAGAATTTAAAACTTGAGTTTTTATTATCTAATTAAATCCCATAAAATCTTTAAAATTCTACAAAAATAGGTTCTTGTTTTATCTTTGACATACAAACATGTTTGAATAAAAATCAAACTATGTTACAAACATTTTGACCACTTTTGTGACTTATAATTTTGCCGAAAACCAAAATCTATATTTTTCAAAACTTAGATTTTTGAAATGGAAATCGATTTTTCCAAACACATAAAATTAAAAAACATGATACTTAAACAACTTTGAAGCATATAGTATATGGATAGAATCCAATATACATGAAAGAGATATATATCAATGTTTTGACATTAAATCTGAAAATAAGTTTTGTTTAAATACAAAACCCAAATACATGAATAGTGTATCAAAATAAGTTTTTCTAAGTAGATGAATCATATATGTATATAGATCAAATCTAATATACATTAAATCATGTAAACTTATTTTGATTCAATTCTATTCATGAAAATCAAGATCGGTTAAACCGAAAATCAAAACATGAAACGTGTGTGTGTTATGAACTTGAGCATACCACACTATCTAATTTTTAACAATGGATCTAAACTAACTATTCTAAAATAAACCGAGGTCTTCTTGTATAGCGCCGTCTCCAAGTCAACTCAATCCAAACGTGATCCACCGAGCTTGACTTCAACGAGTGCTAGATATGAATTTTGACGCTCGAGCTCTTGAATCACCATGTGAAAGCTCCAAAACACCTTTGTTGAAGCTTACCAATATCTTGGTTAAATATCTGAAACTGAATATCACAAGATTATTAGTAAACTATAACTATATGGGTTAATCATCATCAAACTAGAGTGGAGAGGCCTCTGGGCCAACACACGTCTCTCGTCTTCATTAATGTATATCACATATATATATCTTTATTGTTTGATTTGTTTTCGCTCCTTTGTTGATGAATTGACAAAAAGGGGGAGAATGACTTCGAGAGTTTATATATTTATTTTCATGTTATGCATATATATTTTGTTTATGCATAAAGGGAAGAAGAATTTGATGAGTTTATGCATATTTATCTCCTTATTTATGTATTTATGTTTGTTTTAGTTTTATGCACTTCATTGAATATATTTATATTTATTGTTATGCATGAGTTAAAGGGAGCTTCTATGAAGCTTATCTTTAATCCATGCATATATAACTCCATGAGTTTTGTCATTATCAAAAAGGAGGAGATTGTTGGCCCAAAGGCCCATCACTCTAGTTTTGATGTTGATTAACTCATGTAGTTGTAGTACTAATGATCTAGTATTTATTTATTCTCAGATATTTTATCAAGATCTTAGTAAGTGTTTAGCATCAATAAAGGATTCGAATTCAAGTTTTGGAGCTAGCATGTGTTGATTCAAGAGCTCGCGCATCAAGAGTTATCAAGTACTCAAGAGAAGTCTAACTCTTTGGATCAAGGTTTGGACCAAGTCAATAAGGAGAAGAAGATTTTCAAGAGAAGATTTCAGAAGACTGTGTCGGGTTTTGTAAGTGTTAAGATTTGTTTTTAGATAAAATGTAATGATAGATTAGTTGTGGATTGCTCAAGTTCATATACACACACACAAAATTTATATGTGTTTTAGAAAATACCGGCTTGATTTTAAGCTTCAAAGTATACATGTGTTTTATCAAAACTATTTTTAGAGCTTATTGTCAAAAATATAGATATTTTATTTCATATGTGTAGTGGATCATATCCATACACATTAAGCTTCCAAAGTATTTAAAATATCTTATTTTTGTATTTGAAGAAGTTTTGAAAAAATCGTTTTTCAATTTGGAGATTGTTTTTGAAAAATACAGATTTTTTTAAACCAAAATTTGTATATTACAAAAATGGTTCAAAAGTTTGTAATATGTGTTGATTTTTCATCACACATATTTGTACTTCAAAGAACTCATTTTTGTAGATTTTTGTGATTTTATGGGATTTTTATTAAAGGTAAAAAGATCATATTTTAATCCCTGAAAATGTCTGACCTGGCCTTCTGCCGGTCGACCGAGACAGAAGTCGGTCGATCGGACCGTTTGACCAATGTCACAAACGTGCACGGCCGTTTTGGCTGGTGGGCCGGTCGACCGGGTAGTCGACCGTCCAGAGAGCTCTGCTCTCTGGATCCGGCCCCGGTCGACCGAGCAGTCGACCGGCCAGAGAGCTCTGCTCTCTGGATCTGGCCCCGGTCGACCGGTGGCACAACGGTCGAAAATTCGACCGTTGGCCGGTCGACTGGGCGGTCGACCGACAGCAGCGTCAACTGCTGATTTGGCCTCTAACAACCATATTTTGAGGGCCTATAAGTTGGGGTTCCCTTGAACTGTTTTAAACAAGATTTGAAGAGGGTTTTCAAGCTAGTTTTTCCTACCTCTCTAAGTGTTTATCTCCACTTGTTTTAGAGCTAATACTTTCATATCAAAAGGAGAGTTTTTCAAGAGTGTTTTGAAAAAATGATTTCTTGAGTTTTTCACTACAAAATCCATCCTAGTTTTCTTACATATACTTGAGCTTTCCATTGCTATATCAATCCTATAGAGAGTTATTGTGAGAGGGTTTTAGGTGATAGAAGTGTTGAGATCACCAAGTGTTCATCTTGTATTTAAGGAGGCGAACTTACGAGTTCGGTTGTTTTCGAGTTCTTGTGGGAGCTCAGTGTAGAGGTGCGACCTCGGCAAGCTAGTGTGCTTGTGTGTGTTTGTTTCTTGCGGGAACAAGTGAGGGGACTAGTGAGTCCAAGAGTTCTAGTTTGAACTTCTTGTAGGTGTTGCGGCACCGAGTGATTCCGTGGGATCGATTCTAGTGAAAATCTTTTATAGTGTTGAAGGCGGGAACGTAGAGCAAAGGTGCTCGAACCTCGAAACAAATCTCTCGTGTTTGTGATTGCTCTCTATCTCTCACTTGTGTTTATATCTTACTTGCTTACATTATTTTTTATCTTTATATGCTTGATATATTTGTGCTCATTGAACATGCTTGGGATTATTTGCTTACACTTGCGTTCAACCAAGAGAGCCATAGTAGGCTAGTAGCACCTCAGCTCTTATCTAGAGGAATCTTGAGGAGATAGTTCAGAGCTCTTCACCGAGAATTCGGCTACACTCTTGTGTTATATCTTATGTGTTTTAGCTTGATAATTTTTGATTTGCTTAAATAGTTTTTTAATTCCGCATTATTCATCATTATATTAGCTTATCACTTATCTCCCCCTCTAGTGATCTTTACAGTTTCCTTTGGAGATCAAGAAAGCAAAAAAAAGAAATTATACTCAGTATCATCCGTTCTAGATGTACATATCTCAGTACTAGTATTAAATACCGTAAAATACTTGACTTGACCTTCTTGGAAGCCACCCTGAGCTCTTTTCAGTTTCAGATATTAATTCTTAATATTTTGAATTTTTCTTATTTTTTTGAAAATTTTCTGAATTATTTTGAAAAATCTCCTAAATTCGAATGTAGACCAATACTGTTGATCAACTTCAAGATTTTTTTAATTAACAAACATGGATGAATTTCATGAATCTGATTTCATAACGTTGTTCAGTGCGATATTTTATATTTTGAGAATTTTTGGGTTTTTTGAATTAATCAAAATTTAACCCAATTAAATAATAATATACAATTTATATTCTATTTCTTTTTCTTTCTCTTTCTTCTTCAGTTCCTTTCTCCATTCTCCACCGACTTTCCCCCATCGCATAATCTCTCTCCTCTCTCTCCTAATAAAATCTCTCACCAGAACAGTCACCGCCGGCGGTGCTACAACCCGACCTGCCATCGCGTTCTGCCACCATCGCCAGTCGCTGCCCCCTCTACACCGCTTTCCCCTCCTCTCTCTCTCTCTCTCTCTCATAATGCATCCAAAACCCGTTAACCCAAAACCCATCACTTAACTATTGGTTGGGTTATTGAATCTGAACCTGACCCGATAGCAATTCAAACCTGCTTCAAAACTAAATAAAGGTAAATTTTGCATAAAGCTCCGTATAATTAGAATATTTACATTTTAAACATTTTTATTACATAACTAACCTATTTTTATTAATTTTAATATTCAGGGGATGTCTTGACCATCCGGAGTCTGATTGGATGATTCTCGAGTCGTTGCAATCGTAAATGAGCTACATTCTTATGATAACTATGTGAGTATTTTTCTTCTATAAGTTATTTTCAACATGATGAATAAAACTAATTTATTAAATTGTATTTACCATTCAATAAATCATGTACTGGTAAATCACTTCAATTAAAATATGTGTGAGTGTTCTTCTTTTATAAATTATATATTCAACATGTTGAATAAAATTAATTTATTAATTTATTTAATAAGTTGTAATTATCATCTAACAAATCATGAAAATAGTAAATCACTGTAAATAAAATATGTATGAATGTTTTGTAAACATTTTCAATAATATAATAATTATTGTGTTTCTTACTTTAATATAAAAATACGTGAATTATATATATAAAGTAAATATTAGACTATAGATTAAAGAAATTATGGATTAATAAATTAATCATTTTAATATGATTGTGATGAGTTTGAAATAGATATTTTATACAATTACCTTCTGACATCGATCATTTTAATAATATTGAAATCGTTATAATAAATATGGTATATATATTGATTGGAAAAAAAACTGAGACACTGAAATATGCATTCTGAAATTAGAAGTTTTGCTTTGACTTCTCGCAATTCTACGGCTATAGCAAGTGGCTATGCGGGTCGTGATCCATAAAGAGGGATACTAAGAAGCATTTCGGTATCTTTAATAGACCGGTTAAAAACTCTTCTTTGTTTCAAAAAAAAAAGAACGAAAAACGAAATCCAAAGAAAGAGGAGTAGAAGAAGAAATGGAAGATGAAAATGTTATGATTTTTAAGTTGGTTTTTTAAAAAAAGAAACCAAAGAAAATGTACTCATGGCTAACTTTCCTACTAATAGCTCCCATTAATGTGGAAGTAAGTAAGTGAGAAAGTAGAAATAGCTCCCTTTGAAACTTGAGCATTTGTTAGTAAGTTTTTCAATGTTTAGATGTTGTCGGGAAGTGTGGTTTGAAAATATTATGTCTTTTTCGTTGTTTGAATGGTAATGTAGAAGTGTAAGTAGAAACGTTAATCACAAACTTGACTGCAAAATAATATTAAATAAAAAATAATTAAGAAAAATAAAAATTGGAGTGTAATTAGAATGCAAGTGAGATTTACATGATCACAAAATTAATTGTTTTGTGCTACAACTTATTATAAATGAGATTTACATGACTACAAAATTAACTGTAGCACCCTGAAAGTGAGAAAATGGTTGTGTAAAAGAGAAAGGAGAAAAGAAAAAAGGTTTTTTTTTTTTATTTTCAAGGTTTTTTTTCATTTTCCTTTTCTGGTGTTTGGATAGATAGGGAAGTGAGAAATGACACTTTCCCATTTCCTTACTTCCGTCGACTTCCTTGAATCCAAACAGGCCCTAACATACATCTTAGGATGATTGCCTCACATTGGATCCTTGACAACTACTGACCTTGATTTGAAGGCTTTCACAGCATGACCTATAAGATCTTATTCACATCCACTCTATATTATATCATCAAAAACTGTAAAAATTAAGTATGAAATGATATAAAACTTTAAGAGTTAGAATCCATCATCATGAGCCATCAGTGGCTCTTGCAAGAGTAAGGCTTAATTGAAGCTATTAGATTCATGTGGATACCAATCAAATAAGAGTAAATATGATAGTGGGTTAGTAGTAAGTTAGTCATGATAAAAGAAATTAGCTATTCATTATACAAAGAAAAGCATGAAAAAGGTCGATTAAATTAGAAATAATGAAGAGAAAGGAGTAAGATTGCATAAATTGTCACTCTTAATATAAATATCTCTGTTTTGATCATGAATCTCTCTCTAACCTAATTCTAAGCTATAAAGAAAAAGAAATTACATGTAAAAGAAAAAGAGAAAAATCCTAAACTAAACTAGAGGAAGAATCCTAGCTTTAAGTCTCCCTGTTCTGTACTCTGCCTCTGGTAGGGTATTTATAGGAGAAACCCAGTGCCTCAAGTGAACTTCAGTCGTGGATCAAAATGTTGATCCACGACCCTTTGTATTGCCACAAAATCGCGGCTTTTGTCGTAGATCCGCGGCAATTTTAAGGTCGCGGATCAAGCGCTTTCTATTCCAGAGTTCTATCTTTTACTTATCCCTATTATCCTGATATAATTGTCTCTGGCTCTTCAGATTTCAGAATCCTCCTTGTTGACTCCTTGAGCTAGAAAATAGATCTTTAATAATCTTAATTATTTGGGATATTATGAGCTTTTTCTTCTCCTTTTCCATTATTACAACCTGCACATGATTAAATAATAAAGAATTAAATACTAGAGTTTAATTAAACATAATATGAAATTTGACATAAAATATACAATATATGTGAATAATCATGCCCCACACCTATATTTTGCTCGTCCTCGAGCAAAATTCAAAGACTAAGACTAAGAATAAGAATTTATTAAGCCACTTCCGCATGTCATGCGACTGCATAAGCATGTGTATCAATCCTTTAAACCTCTAGGTTTTTTCTAGAGGGGGAGTTATAGTCTCTTAATGATTTTTAGTAGATTATACCCACAAAATCTAAGAAAAATAGAAAAAATATTAGTATTTTTGAAAATTCATTTTGAAGGAAAGAAAAATGTTTGAAAAAATCTTGCAAAAATTTAAGTGATCAAAAAGTCATAAGTTCACCAAATTATTTATTCTCTATGCAAAAATTTAAAATCATTAAAGGTAAGAATTCAAACTATATTTCTCGCTTAGTCTATTATCTTACCCTAAATCATGTGCACCATTGTGATCGTGAAATTTTTACTCGGGATTCTTCAACTCTGATGCCTTATTTTTTTGATTAAATGCGAGTTTTATCCCTTGATTTTATTAGGCTTTCTAATTCACTAATGTAACGAGCTTTTAGTTGGTGACTCCCAAACCGGACGGTCTTAGGGCACCAGGTGAGAAAACCCCATAGGATTTAAGGACTCAAGTAAATAATGCCACAAAAGTAAGAGATTTATTAGTGATATTAGCGACTTTCAGGCGTAAATATTTATGTTTTATGAGGCACAACTACCCAACTTAATCAGAGAATTATATATATATATAGTTTGGTCATGTGTAACATAGACCTACAGATGCGCCAGTCCGATGAGTAAAGCGTATCAAATTACGGTAAGTTAAAAGAGCGCAGAGAGACCGAAGAAAAAATGGATGAAGGTAATACGATAAGATATAGAGATTAAAAGTCTTAGTGAAGGCATATTGCTCGATAAGAATGACTAGAGAAAGCTGATTCATGTGCCCGATCTAGCATAATTCTCTTTTGGTTCATGTGGCCTACCCCAAATACTTGGGCCAAATGGCTTAGCTGTTGTTGTTTTGTGTCTTTTATAAGCACAAGAGTCTTTGTTTTGAATTCTAAGTGTGCAGATGTATGTATAACGTGGATATTTCATTAATTAAGGTAAAAATTAAGACCAAATTATTTTTTTATTTTTCTTTCTAAACCTAAAAATCAAGCAAGTAGTCTTATTTCGACTAAGTGTTAAGGAATTCTAATTATGATTTCCCTAATTCCTAAGATCGCCTTAATTTTTTACAAAAATTAGGTCAAAATTGTTGTTTCCCTCTTCAAAAGTTTTCAAAAGGAAAGAAAAAGTTCTAATATAAAAGTTTGAAAATAGACATAAGAAAAAAAAAATTCTAAAAGAAAAAGGATTTTTAAATTATACAAAAAAAACTTATGTTAGTAAAACCTTCCTCCACAGCTATCTCATGCATTGTCCACAATGTATAAATGAAATGCATATATGCATGAAAATAGAGAAGGGAGGAAAAATGTCACCTCAAGTGGTGGTTCTAGTGGCGGTCTGATTGGTGCAGGAGTTGCAACCCAATCCAATGAATGTGGAGTTCAAAGGAACTTATCTTTTATCTCTCTCCCGTTAAAAGTTTTATAACTCCCGAATTGAATAAGATCATGTAAGATCTTATCTTGACATTTATCCTAGTCGAATGCCCAATCTTGTTAAATCATCTCGAAGTTATATTGTCCTACACTTTGATCCAACAATGAAATATAATTCGGAGAAATGGTTGATTTAGGCTCAAGAATGAAAGGTACGGAAAGCAATACTGACTCATGGAGTTGTTTTAAATCAAGTAAAGATTCGGGAGTCGAAAGTGGTTCACTAATTGATTCTAAATCAAAAAGTTGAAAGTCTGGTTCATATTCATTTTCCTTCAATGGAATGTGACTTTGCAAGATCGGTGATTCGAGTTCAAAATTGTAGGTACATGAATAATACTGACTCGGGAGTGTGATTTAATCGGGGAAAGACACATGAGGCAACACTGATTCAAAAATTATAATTGAAGCACAAAATTGGGGATCAGGGTCACATTTATGTTCAAGTTCATTTCATTGAAGTGATAACTTGCTAATTTGTCAAATGTTTGGTATTGGTCAAGTTCAAGTTGTGATGAAATTGAATTTTGGTTTGAGTTATCAACAAAATTTATAAAACATCATGATTCTTGGGTGATATCAATATGACTGGAGATATCAGGAATGGTCAATAATTGGTTAGGGAGAGTTTTCTCATTTCAATCATTCATTGTGCTGAATATTTGACTCGTTTCTACTTCTGCCCTATTGATGGACTGGTTGAAATCATTTTGAGACTGAATCATGGTTTCTATATTTTTTTCAAGTCAATTCGCTATTCGTCTTGTTACGATGGGACTTGAAAAAGGGAGTATGAATTTTGGTTTGGGAAGTTGTGAGTTCATCATGTTTTAGATTTGTTTTTGGGACTCAAGTAAGGCTTCAACACTCTTTATCAATTCAGATTTTTCTTCAATGGGTTGATCTTGATAAAGAGTATATGAAGTAGGATTTTGAAAAGATTGTAAAAAAGGTGGTTGACAATTTAACTTGGGGGAGACATGTCCCCACTGACTCTATAAAGAGTGGAGATAATTGTGCCAATTTTGGTCATAATTCTGGAGATGGTGATTATATTGAGTTGGATAAAAACAATCCGATATATTTGATTGGTTCATATTTTTCAAAGCCGAATTAGAGATATCTGAATTAAAAGAGGACAGGGTGAAAAATGGATTCCATATTAGAATAGAAAGAATTTGGGTTATAATCTATTTCACATAAAAAAACAAACAAAACAAACAAACAAAAAAGAAAAATCAAGTCTATTTTGGGGTAGACCTTAGACTTAAATGACTCCTAACTGGTTAACTGTCAAGGAGAGAGTTATTGCAGTAATCTAACCACAAGTTAATTAGTCAAATGGAAAAAATTTTAGTAGGAGGTACCCATACAGCGCAACAGGCCTTAATTACGCCAAACCACTGAATCTTCGAGGCTCTTGCCTCTTCATCCCTAACCTTAGATACCAATTTGACTATAGTAAAACTCTAACAACTTCCTCCCGAGGTCAATCTCCTATTAAGTCTGAGATTCTCTAGGGCCAACATCTAGTCAAATTTTAGTAAGGTTGGGGTTAGTGAGTATAGTGGAGATGGTTTTTGGGTTAAGAAAGGATAATATTATCTTGTTTATCAGGTTATGCCCTTAGATCGATTAGTGCAAAGTGTGCAAGTATTCAGCAGAAAAAATACTCAAACTAATGTAAATCATTCAAAAGTGTTCTCTATGCTAAATGCAATGCAGATATACCTTGCTCCAGCACTCTTCAACAGTAATCAAAAGTGAACAAATTAAAGAAATGCTTTAAAAATGTTAAATCTAACCATTTTTTAGAATTTACAATCAGCAGGTTACTGTTGAGTTAAAGAAGTGTGTAGAATCAGTCAAAAGAAAAATTAATAGCAGCGAAAATTGAATTTTTGCAATTCGACAAACCTGTAAGAAACCAAAGTGAGTAGTTCACCACTCCTACCATATTTGTGTTGCTTTGGCTGCATCTGTGTGACAAAGAAGTAGGCTCTTGTGCTCTGCTTTCTAGAGCAGAGGCACAGAGCAGCAATATATGTTCTACTACAACAAAAGTTCCCGTCACCTGTCCCTGTACACAAAAACAGAGAAGAAAATGTTAACCAATTAGTAAACAAATAATATTGTTCCCTCCCAATAAAGATGCCAAAATTTGATTGGGAAAAATTGAGACACTTAAATATGTATTTAAAATTAGAAGTTTTGCTCTGACTTCTCGCAATTTTACCGCTATAGCAATTGACTATGCGGGTCGTGATAGGGATGTTAAGAAGCGTTTTTGATATATTTACTAGACCGGTTAAAAACTTTTCTTTATTTCAAAAAAAAAGGAAGGAAAATGAAATCAAAAAGAGTAGAAGAAGAAATGGAAGATGAAAATGAGGTGATTTTGAAGTTGGTTTTTAAAAGAAGAAATCAAAAGAAACAGAAATCATGGCTAACTTTCCTCAATTGACATCATATTTGTTTTAATCATATATTGTATACTATTATAATAGTAAAACTGTTGTAACATACTAGGCATTATTAATGTTATAGTGCAAATATAATAATTATATATCAATTTTTAGTGTAATTATAATGTATTATTATTATAAATCATGTATTATATGTTATCATGATTGTAATACTATTAAAATAGAATATTACTACTTCTTTTATTTTACCACTCACTAGGTCGCTTACTGACGACCGTGAGGTTGATTTTTTATGAAATGTTAGTAGGAGACTCATTATCTTTATTATTCGTACGTATCTTTATTAGTTTGTCTCTTCTTCCTTATTTATTCCTATTTTCATATCTATCATGATCACCGACCCTTTTGCATGTATTCTTGTACTTGTTTAAGTTGAAATTATATTATGACTATTCTCTGTACTGAGGCTTAGCATGTATACGTAAGGTATTTTTTTGCATATATGCGTCGCCGACTCTCGTCGTTCTCGCTACAGTGTATTTTGAGAAGCGGGTGTTCGATCAGAAAATTGATTGAGGCATGTAAAAATTTCTTTGATATGAAACAAAGTTACAACGGATCAATTTCTGATTACATAAGAGAGGAGAATAACTGAATCTCCCCTTTATTTAATGCTGGGTTCTTGATGTACAATGGAGAGTGATTCTTGTTCTCCGTTGACTGACTGAACGACAAGCTTCTCTTCGAGATATGCTTTGGAGTGATCTAAAAAAAGTAATCAGAAAAGAACTCCGTTTAAATACAATAAGTGTTTAGAGTTCTTTGATTTCTCTCTCTGTGAACCTTTGAAGTTGAAAGGAAAAAGTCTTTAGCTTGAAAAATTATCAGCCCCCGCGTTTAGGAAAAGATCCCCCCTCCTTCATAGCTCTTAAGGCTAGTTATTGGGGTCTTAGGGATATAATTGTCCCCTAAAATTCCTTTATAATGGGGATTAATTCTCACATTATGTGGGGAGTTAATTGACTTAGTAATGGGGATCGGTTACAATAGAAATGCCAGTTTCGCGTTGGACGTGGACCTCACTCTGTTGTATAGATGCAGCGCTCACAGTCTTCTCATGACCACGTTGAAGTCAAAACGCGAAGCACACAAGCACGCTTTGAATTGAGACGCGAAGTTGCTCAAACCATTTGAAGAGAAACGTGGAGTTGCTCAGATTCGCATTTGAAGTAAAACACGGAGTTGCTCAGACCCTTGTTGAAGTCCGTGTTTACCCTTGGATATGAGGTTCGCGTCTTAGTTGAAATGGACTTTCGCGTTGAAATAAAGTCTGCGTCTGAGGACTTATCTTTAATAATTTTTTAGACAGCCTACACAACCCCATCTAAGTTTTTAAAACTCCGCAGATGAATGGGACGGATTTCAGAATACTTTGGACTTCATGTTGATTTTGGACTCCCCATGATTAGAATGGCAATTTTTTGAGATGCCCCGAGCTTGGTCTTGTCTGGATTTTGGTCGTCGTGTGTACTTGAACTGCTTGAAGCCTTTAAGGAAAATCATCACGAGTGCCTTAAAAACTCAGTCTAGCACTTGCATGAGCTTCAGTTTGTTTGTTGGTGTACTATTGAACCGGTAAAGTTATTGATTGCTTTTGCCAATGTACTATTAAACTAATTACAAAAAAGGATCATACTCTAGTGTTGGCAAGAAATGACGTGGCCTTTGTTGATGAAGACACGATCTCATCTATTGAAGACACGACTCTTGTCTTGAAACGCAGGGATCACGTTGGATGTTTCTGAACGCGAGCCTCGTGTTGAGCTTATTTGAAACACGACTCCCATGAAACACGGGGGTTGCGTTGGAAGCTTCCGGATGCAAGCTTCATTTGCTTCAAACGCGAAGGTCGTATTGGACCATTCTGGACGCGAATGTCATTGGAAACGTAGGTTTCTTCAGTGCCACACGTTAGCTTAAATTGAGCTCTAGATATGTGCCGCGTATCTCGACTGTTGGGAGGTCTAAAAAAGACCCGAGTCTTTTAACAGTCAATTCACTCGACTGTTCATCTCTCTCAATCAGACTCACGTCTGAAGATCAAAAGCTCTTGAGTTTTCTGAAGAACCCATAAAAGCTTCAAGCTTTTCCCGTCTTTCTCTAGATTTTCGTCGGTGAAATGGCTCCTAAGCCCAAGCAGATTACTGCTTCTTCAAGCGCTGTTATTGTGCCAACCATCATGGGCGGTTCTCCTCTTCAGGAGGCCCCTATTTCTAGTAAGTAGAACGGCTTTTGTCATTATTGAGAATACGAAAATCTTTGTCTCTTAACTTCTTTTTGAAGTTTTTGAAACTTCTGTTGAAGTTGAACAGTCGACGCGGGGACACATGCCCGCGTTTTATTTATAGATGCCACTCTCGCTTTGATGTCCAAAATGTGGATTTGGTTATCCTCGCATTTTGTCATGTTGACGAGACCCTCGCGTTTATGAATTAAATGTGAGTCTGACAAATCTCGTGTTTTCAGGCTTCTGAACGTGGGTCTTGTTTATGAGACTCGCGTTTGAGCCTAAAGACTTAGTAAATTTTTCTAAGTGTGAAGTTCAGACGCGGTTTTCATGTGAGCCTCACGTTGGAGCCTAAAGGCTTAGTAAATTTTTCTAGGTGTGAAGTCCAGACACGGGCTTCATGTGAGCCTCACGTTTTAGTCATTGAACGCGAGTCTCATGTGTGGAGCCCCGCGTTTGAACTTCAATACTTGGTATACTTTCACTGTCTTCAAGATACTTACTTTGTATTCTTCTTTTTGCAGTGAGACATTTTTCTGACCCTCTGTCCAAGAAGTGTCACTTTGGACACATGGGCAGTCCAGACTTCAATATCGCTTTCAGCCTCCGGAAGACTGCTCTAGTGTTTACTAGGAAGAGCCGGGAGTGACAGAATAAGCTGAGCAGGGCCAGCATGTTGACTCTTCGGGAATTTCTCTCAGACAAGTGGTTTGAATCAGACTCCCGTACTCTAGTGAGGAAGTCGTACTTCTTCTTTGGTGCTCAATCGATGAAGACGAGGAAGTTCTATATGACAACAATTACAAATGGCTTCGTCAGATTGGAAAGAGGCTTGTTTCTCTCTAACATGGAGCGGATGTTTCTTTTTTTATATCTGCAACCCATGTTTGTACGCTGGCTAATGGATTGAGAGTTATCCAAGTCTTTGTCGGGCGTTTCTCTGGGGAAGAGTGGTGACAACACCGCTTACCCAGCTGGCCATAGTATAAAAGTAATCGGATTACAATCTAGGTTTGTTAGATCTGAGTATTCGACAAGAGAGACTCCTTAGCGAGTGGCTACCTTCATCAATCAATTTATGGCTGCGAAGGGTAATTTTCTCCTGGGTGAATTCTGTGCAATAGGATGGATATACTCTACAGAAAAGCAATGGTGGTCAAGGATGGTGAGCTTCACTCTTGAACAGTTTGAAGACTTATTATGGTAAGCGGGTTTATATAGGGGCCGTCAGGGCTGTCATGCATGGTATCCCACAAAGTATTCATCACTTCTATATCGTCTTGGAGCGTTATAATCTAAAGATGTGTACGTTCTTCACTCCCATCAAAGAGATGGGGTTCGCCTTGCATGAGATGTACGAAGTCTCAGGGCTGGTGATGGGGAGCACTCCTTATGAAGAATATGTCCCATCTACAGAGGAGCTACATCTACTGAAGAAGGATGATCTTTTGGTCTATGAGACATACTGAGAAGAGTTGTATCACTTTTATATTTGTGCACAAACAACCAGATGGAGGTCTAAGGGAACTAAGCAAATGTCGTGGGCGAGCTATCTTTTCTACGGTCTGAATGACAAGACCGGCTCAGTAACTCGCTTGGCACCTAGTACAGATAATAGATCGAAGAAAGGATCAGCTCGTTCACTAGCTCATACACCACAGAGTCAAATGAGGACACTTTCATACCCGATATAGTTTTCGAAAATTTTCATTTTCAGGCAAGGGTTCCGATTTCTGACAAAGCTTTGCTGGCAAATTTCTGATGATATGGCTGAAGTGATGTGTAGTGCCAAGACTCTCTCATGAAGTAATTGTTACCGACGTGGTGTATCTGACAGTTTTATTGGTGCATGGCCAGTCTATTGCACTTCTCCCAGCAATGGTGGGCTGCATTCAAAGTGGGCTGCAGGTGCTGACGAGAAGCCTCTATCAGGTGGAGGCTCTTATGGACAAAGAGGGCAACCCACTCATGGACCAAAGTAGCAAGCCCCAACTTAAAACTCCCAATCTTAGAGTCAAATTGTGATACACATACATGATGGTCTGGTATGTCATGCATTGCCCATCAATGATGACAGCGGTATCGCCGTCAGAAGGTTGCGTACTCTTCGTGCAGAGTTGGAGAACTCGAGCTGGATCCACTATTATATGTTTTTCATCCGGAGACTATTCTGAGTGGATTAAACTACTAGCTTGCCAGGTGTTTCCCCGATATCCCCGACGTGTCTTATAGGGATGAATTCTTAGACTTTGCAGGTTCGTCCATATCTCCAACTATATCTCCAATCTTATCAGAATATCTTTTTTTTGAGATAGCGATTTGGTCTCATTCTCAAGCGGGCTCTCCCCTCCTCATTTCTCCTATAAGTATCTGTAAATTTAGAGGCAAAATAGACTTTCAATCAGAGAATAGAATAGATTTTTATATAGATTTAACTTAGGTTCCTTTTTTCTCTTTTAATGTAATGTTTATTTTATTTTTATGTAACTAAGAGGAGAGAAGAGTTTCATGGAGGAATGAGAGCAAGCTTGTACTGAGGGTGACACCGAGGTAAGTAAGTCTTTTCTTTCATTGTTATTTGAGTCGAATTTAGGTTTTTTTCTTCTTTACTTTTGTTTTCGTTTACTTTCTTCTGATGTGTTTATAATCCAAGTGAATCCGATAGCTTCGAGACTGCTTCGTCATTACAAGTGCCATTGATGGCCTATGGTGATAAACAACCATTCTTTTGTTAGTTTAGCTTGCCCTTTTATTCATAGTGTAGATCGAGAACGGGGAAGATCCTACACGCCATGCTTGATCGCCTTCGAAGACTAGGTAAGTCGTAGCGATGAATACAAGGTATATGAGCACTAAAGAAGTAAGTAATAATTTTTAGTTTTTTCTTTTAATTCTTTAGTTTAGATCACCACCACCTCCCAACTCTTTTATTCACTCTTTTTATTTCTTTTTTTAACTTAGTTTTCTATTTTCCAAAATCATCAATCTCTTTCTTCTATCACCTTCACAAATTAATATAGTTTTATTTTCCTTCTCTTTTAAAGAACAAAAGAAGAACTTTAACCATTTTTTGTGAACTAATGAGAACTTATAAAAACTTCAATCCCTAGTCCCTCCTTGTGGATTACGACCCGCATAACCACTCACTATAACGGTAGCATTGAGCACTTGCACATCTGTTCTTTATTCTTGAATTTCTGTATTTTCTGTGTACAGATTCCAACTCAATCAATACACATTGTTGCTTCATAATGTTTAAAAAAACTTATTTGATGTTTCTATATCATGTATTTAAGTTTTGCATTTATCAAAACTTTGTTTAGAGTTTATTGTTAAAAATAAAGATATTTCATCTTATATGTGTATTGGATCATATCCTTACACACTATACTTTAAAAGTATTTAAATATCTTATTTTGTATTTGAACAAGTTTTAAAAAAAATCATTTTTCAATTTGAAGTTTGATTTTGAAAAATACAGCTTTTGGTTTAAGGTTAAATTCTATATCACAAAAATAGTTCAACATGTTTGTAATATATGTTGATTTTTAATCACACATATTTGTACTTCAAAGTAGTTCAATGAATTTATTTTTGTAGATTTTTATGTGTTTTAAATAAAATTTTAGGGTTTTAAAAGATCAAGTTTTAATCCTGAAACCCTGACCTTGGGCTTCTGGCGGTCGACCGACCTGTCGACCGAACTAGAGGTCAGTCGAACGAGCGGTTGAATGATGTACATAGAACATACATAGAGCCCTGGCTTGAGGGCCGGTCAACCGGACGTTTGACCGATCCAGAGAACTTGCTCTCTGGATCTAGCCTTAGTCGATCGAGCGGTCGACCGTTCAGAGAGTAGTGCTCTCTGGTTCTTGTCTCGTTGACCGAGCGGTCGACCGACAAGTCAAGACCTGGGTGCGGTCGACCGGCAACCCCAACGGTCTGAAAATGGATCATTGGCCGGTCGACCGGCCGATCGACTGACAGGCCATCTGGCCCCCAACGGCTAGTTTTCTGCAGCCTATAATTTGGGGTGTTTTGGGTCAGTTTTGATTAAGATTTTCAGGAAAGTTTCTAGACCTATTTCCTTGTCTTCTAGAGAAGTTTTTCAATAAGATTTAGAGCTTTCGTTTTCAAATCAAAAGGAGTTTTTCAAGAGTGAATTTTTTTGATTTTATCAAAAGTTTTCTTGAGTTTTTTACCTTCAAATCTATCCTAGTTTTCTCACACAAGCTTGAGCTTTTCATAACCTTATCTATCTTATAGGAGTTTTATTTGTAAGAGTGTTTATTGGTGATCAAAGTGAAGAGATCACAAGAGTTCCAAATTTATTTTTGAGGTTTTGTAGAGGTTGAGGCCTCGGCGAGCTAGTGAGTTCATGTTGTGTAGAGTTCTTGAGGGAGCTCATTGTAGAGGTGCGGCCTCGGCAAGCTGGAGTGCTTGCATGTGTTGCTCTTGCGGAAATAATTGAGGGACTTACGGGTTCAAGAGTTCTTGAGAAGCTCATTGTAGGTGTTGCAACACTGAATGATCTTGCAGAATCGTTTTAGTAAAAATTCTTCATAGTGTTGAAGGCGAGGACGTAGAGCAAGCGTGCTCGAAGCTCGAAACAATTTTTTCGTATTTGTTGCTCATCTCTCTCTCACTTGTATTTATATATCTCGCATGCTTTTATTGTTCATCTCTATATGCTTGATATTGTGTTCAATTGATATATATTCTTGGGTTGTTTGTGTGCTCACACTTGTATTTAACCAAAAGAGTCATAGTGGCACCTCAACTCTTAATCTAGATAAATCTTGAGAAGATAGTCTAGAGCTCGTCACCGAAAATTCGGCTACACTCTTCTGTTATACTTTGTGTGTTTGTACAATAGTTTTAGTTTACATAATTAGTTTTAATTCTGCATAGTTGTGCATTTGATTAACTTGTCACTTATTCACCCCCTCTAGGTGACTTACATATATTACCATGTACTTTCGTACTCTGATTCAAGTAATGTACTGATGCTTAGCGTACATAAGCGGAGTACACTGACCCTGTATATGTACGTCGCAGTAGTGTCCCCGTACCCGTCAGGGTGAGGTATTATAGGATGGTATCAGAGCCTAGTTCATACCTTCAATAGATCCAGTCAGCAGATTAATGTGAGATTAATTTGCAACTAGAATGCACGAGTCTTGGTTATACATTCCAATCACAAGTACAAAGTTATTTATTCCTTCCTTGAAATTCATTCCTTAAATCCCGAGACTCCTCTATTATTTCACTCTTCAACTCTTACCCGTCATCTTTTCGACCAGCTCAGTCATGAAAAGATGGGAAATCGTAAGAGTCCTGGCCCGTCTCGTGACGATTCCAGCGGAATGAATGACAACATGATGGGGATACTCCAGGGCATGATAAAAAGTTAACAACAACAGCTGAAGATATGCTCCCAATTCCTCACCATATCCCATGAGGTAGAACGGGACAGAGAAGAAGAACAGAAGCCAGATACAAAATAAGCCGATGAAGCGGCCGTTCCACCAGGTTGACAGAGGAAATCATGTCAGAATATTGGTGCCCCACAGCCAAAAGACTATTCCGATCCCCCTCAGCGGTCTATATGCGTGTATTGCCGGAAGCTCGAACACTCCAACGTGACTGCCAGAAAGCAAATGGATTATGTCTAGTATGTGGGTCCAGAGATCATTTGATGAGAAATTGTCCTTTCAGGGAGACAAGAAATGTCGCACCGGTTCGACTAGCACTTTCAGCACCGCCAGTGATGAGGAGCCCAAGACCTACAGGCAGGGGGGACCGCTTTCTCCCCAGCATCATGTCTATGATCAGGCACAGGAAGGAGCAAGAGATGGAGCAAGCCACGGGAGAGGCCAAGCTTACAAATTAACCGCTAAGGAGGCTGTGGCGTTAGATGAAGTAGTGGTAGGATGTGGTGCTCGATGCCCTGAGCAGGAACCTTGAAGACGTCACTCTTGACCGTTATCCCCATCTGTTGTGTCTTGAGATGGTAATATTTCCCGATCATCGCCATTTTATCACATTGCCATCGTCAACTCTAACCTTTTTCCATGTTCGTCTCCTTCCTTATCAAAATTTCGAGGATGAAAATTTATAAGGTGGGTAGATTGTAACATTATGATCTCAAATATGTACCCAGATACATGTGCTAATTTTTCGCCCGTATTATTTTATTTATTCATTTATTTTTTGGGATTTGGCCTGTATTCAGTGTACCCGAGCCCAGCCTAAGACACTGACTTGAGCCCAGCCTGAGACTTAGACCTGTGACCGAGCCTAGACCAAAGCCCGACCAATTTTTTTATTATTTTCCTTTTTCTTTTTTCTTTTTTTCTTTTTTCTTTTTCCCTTCTTTTCTTTCTTTTCTTTTCTTCCTTCCCTTCTCTCCCCTGGCTCCCCCTTGCTACGGCCCACTCCTCTGCACATAACCACCCCATCCCATCTCGCCTCCCCCTTCTCTCTCACTCCATCTCTCTCTTATCTTATTATCTCTCTTTCTCTCTCTCTTTCTCTCATCCTCTCTGCCATTCTCCCCCCTCTCCCTTTCTCCTCCTTGGCTGGCCGCCAGCACCAGCACTGCCACCTGGCCGCCGCCCACCACTAGACCACCACTCTACCCCACTCTCTCTCTCTTTCACTCACCTCTCTTCCTCTCAAACTGTCACTTCATCTCTCTCTCTCTCTCTCTCTCATTCCCTCCCCGTCTCACTCTTTGTCACTCTTCCCCTCACTATCCTCTCTCTTCTCCTCCTCTCCTGGCTGCTGATAGCCCACCAGTGCCACCACCACTAGCACGCGCTACCCCAGGCCACCACCCCTCTTCTTCTCTTAGCCACAACCCGCACACCCTCAGGCTGTCCCTTCCTCCTCTCCATTCTCCCTCTCCCCCCTTTTCTCCTCCACATGGCAGGCCACCTCTGGCTGCCTGCCCCCGGCTACCCCTGGACGTGCCTCTTGGCCGCGATACCTCACTAGGCCAAACCCTCTCTCTCTTTTCTCTCGTCGTTCTCACTCTCTCCTTGTCACTTACTCTCTCTTTCTCTGTTTTTGTGTGTGTGTGTCTCTCTTTTTTCTCTCTCCATCTCTCTCATTCTCTCCTCCACTCTCTCTCTCCCAGTCTTTTTCTCTATCTGTCTCCCTTTGTCACTCTCTATGTCTCTCCCCCTCTTTCTCTCTCACTCTCTTTCATTCTCTCTCCCTATTTCTCTCTTCTCCTCTTTCTCGCATGTTATGTGCTAGCTATGCCGGAGCTCCACCACTAGAGTCCATCGTCGTCTCCACCACGCCCCGTTCGTCGATAGGAGAGATTTCTCTTTTTATCATTGGATTACTGCTTGATTGGATGACTCTAGTGGTCTTTAGCCTCCGGGCTTTTAGCCTTCGGACTTTACTAGCTCTGCCGGGTAGGTGAGCTTAGCACTCAGTGCATTACTGCTAGTTCCGATATAGGCGTAGCTTTGACCAAGAGTTGGCTAAGCGTTCATACGCTAGCTTCGGTGTGAGCGTCTAGCTTTACCGCGAGTTTGTCTTCGCCACGTGCGTTAGTAAGCATTTATCCGCTAGCTTCGCCGCAAGCGTGGCTTCGCCGTGAGCGTTGCTTAGTGCTTTATGCGTTAGCTTCATTGCGAGTGATAGCTCCGCCACACGTGTTAGTGTCTAGCACTGTGCTAGCTTCGCCGGGAGGCTAGCTCCGCCGTCTGCCTAGCGCTTTGCGCTGCAAATTTAACTTCGCCTGTGGCTTAGTCTCGCTAGACACGACCTAACTATGCTCCAGCTTTGCTTAGCTCTGCCTGGCTATTTAATAGTTTGATTGATAATTATTATTATTATGGTTGTGAAGAGTTTGAAATGATTATTTGTACTGTTCTATCATGATATTGTTATCCTGTATTTACTTGTACTATTGTACTTCTCTCGGTAACATGTTCTGTTCAATATCTAACTCATGATTATCATATTACAGAGACTTGACACCTACTATCATGCTATACACCTAGAGATCCCGTACTATTGTTTCAAGCATGTTCCTCCTGTTATTATATACAAGTTAATCCCCGTAAACCGATCATCTTGGACATAATTCCTAATATTTGGACAACTTACATCGGGATGGGAGAAATTGATGGAATCAATATGTATACGTGTTTATACTCATCAAATATTGTGCAACTAAAACTTTGATTCTACCTGAGGCTAACCAGGTGTTGTAGTGGGGTGTACTAGCACTCCTGCTCCAAATTTTATTCCTATTCAGGGCATACAAATAAGACCCTTACTGCTTAGCAGTAGGTTCTGGCTCAATATCGAATGCTTGTGAGGCCCTCGTCTCTGGTATGTACGGGATCCATTCTAAGCATACTTCGTTGTCCCCCATCAGTTTCCAATAACTATCTTCAACTTACACATATGCAGATGTATGTGTACTGGGACGCTGGGACACATATCTAGATATACGGGTTAGACGGGTCTTAATAATAATAATCTGATTACATTATATTAACTTAGTACTGATTCTATGATATACTGCTTTGGTGTGATTGGTCTATGCTTATATGACTTGAGACACGGCGCCTTACCCGATATACGTATGTTTGCCTGCTCACTCCACTTGGCTTCATTTTATGTACTCGTTGGGTTGCTTTCTGACAGCCTTGGACGTACATGTCCAGATTTTGAAGCATGAACGAAGTGGCCTCATCTTAAGAGGATCAGGTTTTCTTTGTGGAGCAACCAGATCAGCAGAAGACCATTCCCAGTCTTCCTCCTTTTGACTAGCTCGCGAGATTCTCTTCTTGTAGTTCGTAAGCATCTTCTAGTCTTTTCATTCCTTGTACTCTTACTTTTGCGCTTTCTGGTGATGTAATATTTATGTAATATTAAATCACACTCTGTGATAACTATGTATTTGTACTCTTTTCTGTTGGAATATATATTATCACGTACTTCCGTACTCTGATTCATGTACTGTACTAATGCTTAGCGTACATACATAGGGTATACTGTCCCCGTGTATGTACGCCGCAATAGCGTCTTTGTACCTATCAGGCGTTACAACTCTCCAGAAGATGAGTGAATGAAAATATTTTGTATTTGTATTTGTATTTGTATCAATTTATACTTCAATTTCAATCTATATACAATATTTATATTTTTATCAATTTATACTTTATTTTTTATTTATATAATTCATTTGTATTTGCATCTATTTATCCAATCTATTGGATTGTTAAGAAAAAAAAATTTATATTTGCATTTTTACAAGAATTATTAATTTTATGCAAAATTGTAATTTTTAAGAAAATTTTAAACTTTAGAACTTAAAAATCATTTTTAAATTTTTTATTAAAAAACCCGACCCGCCTCAAACCGGTTGGGTCTCTGGGCCGCCCGGGCATTGTAGGCGGGCCCGGGCTTGGCCCAGCCCGGTGTTTGACCCGCTTGGTCGTGTGCGCCAATATCCTTACCGTTAAAGCGCACGCCCCCCCGCCTTCGAGAACAAAAAGGAAAAGGAAACACACTCTCTCTCTCTCTCTCTGGAACTCTCTAAAGTAGTTGCTGCTTTCTTTCTTTAATCCCACAAAACTCTTTCGTTGCCTCCATCGACCAATCGATGCAAAATTCCTCGCAATGCCTCCCTCACCGCGCTAGGTTTTCGATCCGGTTCGATCGATGAGCCCTAACGGCCGGAAACCCTAGGCTTAGATGCTACCCGCCCTGGGTCTCTCCTGACTGCTCCCCTCCGTGCTCACAGCGATCACCCTAGTCGTCGGGTCGCTCCTTGTCGTGAAGAAGGCCGCCTCCAAGTACTTCGTTGTCGACGCCAGCTTCGAGACAGGGGAAGGGCAAGACTCCCGCCACCGGATGTCGATCGGCGGCGCTGGCGGCGAGGACGGCGGTGATGCCGCCGTGTGCGCGGCCTGCGGGAGGCCGGGGACCAAGAAGTGCTCGCGGTGCAAGAGCGTGCGGTACTGGTGGGTCTTGTTGATTATTTTGTTTTTGTCTTTTTGAAACTTCAAGGTGCTAAATTTATCACTGGAACTGTTAGAAGAACATGCTTAATTAAGATAATCAGAGCCATGCGGTTATCGCAAAGTTCCAAGATTTTTTTCCTTTCCTTTTCTTTATTTTCTTTTTCAATCACCTGTGCACAACGAAAACTGATATCTTTTATGTAAAGAATTGAAAATGAAATGGGCTTAGTCTGTCAGCAAGAAAATAAAGTGATACGTCTATCTTATGTGTGAGTAATGAAATAGAGGAGTATACCTGCCGTGCAAACCTTAAGTTAATATTGCGTATGGTTGGTATTATGATTGAAACAAAAATTTCAATGAATCTGTTCTTGACACCTAAAGCTTCTCTTTTGTTGCGTGACCTCTGAATTGAGTAAGAATCTTCTGAGTTCTATCGAAAGCTCAAGTGTTTTGGTGAAAATTGCATCATGTAACAGTTGCTTAATTCTTCACCCAGAAAAATAAAGGACCATAAGAGAAAGGTTTCAAACTTTTCATAATTCTTTGCAAAAGGAAAAAATGACAAGGATCATAGGATGAAGTCTGAGATTCTTTTCCCCATAGGACTGTTAGTTTTGTCTGTTTTTGATCTGTATGGGTGTTGATCTTCTCCGACTGATGGAAGATTGGAGGCACATATCAGATAACTCGGCAAACAAAGTCATTTGATAGACAAGATAGAAGGTGGATTGGTAAGCAGATCGGTCATAGTTTAGGTTTTTGTCTCTTCACTGAAGAGTCTTCTGGACAATTTAGAACACCTTTAGACAGTTCTTAGCGGCAGGCTCCTATGAGGCACATACACTCAAAAAGCGAGTTCCTGTCCCAGCTTAGACACACATCAGACACCGACAATTGCACTGCATTCGTCTAACAAGTATTAGACACACCATACTCATGTTAGATTAGAAACCAAAAAATTGCATCGGCTTTAAAAGGTGAATCCTCTAATGGTTTCTTGTTGGACACCTTGAGGCGATTTTGTTGTTGGACATAATGAAAATGGATCCTTTGACATACTAGAGTACGGAATGCAAACACCTCTTAAATATGAGGGGTACCATAAGTTCATTCTCTAGGTACTATACTGGATTCTCAATTTTTTTTGTTTGATTTCATGATTTGGTTAGAACTTAGAAGTTATGGATTTAAGTAGTTAATATTTTATTTTGTTTCTCTTTCTACTTTTAATAAAACAAGTCATAATCACTAATGGTTTTAATATTTGTCATATATCAAACATACATGCATGGCTGTGTCTTGTATCTTACTTTTTTAAGGATTTGTTGTGTCATCGTGTTTGCTTTTTGTTGTATCTGTGTCCCATTTCCACATCCATGTATCCTAAGTAAGTTTTGGTATATATATAATTGTTTCCTTCCTGCCAATGATAATGTTAATGAATATGGCTACTCTAATGATGTCACAATCTGATGTTGGAAATGCTCCTTAGTCTTTCATCTAGCCAATTGTTTTGCAGTGGACATCGGAACTCTTTTCATGATTTTTTAAATTAAACGAGGTTAGAAGATTTTCTAAACAAAAGGTTATTTTGTACGAATTGGATTGGTATTTGTTAGGTTAATTCTTTGTAAACTTTGTTTTCAATACTATTGGTAGGCTTTGGTTAAATCCTGCTTGGATTCCTGTTCATAGTACGTAAAATGTGACTTGTTTAGAGGTAACTTGAGTGTTTTATATTATCTTTTGCTTCTTACTTCTGATTATGTCCTTTTCCCATTT
Source organism: Agave tequilana (assembly GCA_038442645.1). Lineage (NCBI taxonomy): Eukaryota > Viridiplantae > Streptophyta > Magnoliopsida > Asparagales > Asparagaceae > Agave > Agave tequilana. The sequence continues at coordinate 28,716 of JAVJIF010016137.1, forward strand.
TGCTCAAGCGTAATAGAAAATTTTCTGTTTAGGTTTGTGCTGCATTTTAAAAACTTGATAGATTGTAGACTAGTTATGGAAGCCCGTGCTTTGCCTGTTTCATAACTAGGCTTTTATCCCAAAATTTCGGGCTAGCTGTATGCTCAAGTTGTCAGCTCAGTTAAGGGCCAACTCCCATGTCTGTGAATGTTATCATTCAAAAGAGTCTCACAGTTTACTGTGCATAGTCTAATTTTAACTTAGATTTATCTTGGTCTGCCTGATTAAATGATGGATTCTCTAGGATCCTGCCCGTAAACTACTACCTTTCTCTCTCTAGATTGGCTGACCCCTTGGATGGGTACCTAATCTTTTTGAATGCCCACCAATCATTAGCTCTGCCAGAGGTAAGGAGTGAGCTCAGTCTCACTTAAAAGGAAGTGAAGGTATTCTGTACGAAGAGAAGAATTGAATATAAAATGAAAAACAAAAATTAGAAATTATAAGGACTCATTATCTAGTTTTATTGGGTGGGTGGAAATAAGCTAACAACTTGTCGTGGGTAGAGATCCTTGTTATAAATATCGGCTGAGTCAGCAGAGATATTAGTTGATATCTCTTTTTTTGCCTGCTGTCGATACGATATGGGAAAATCATTGCCATATCGTTTGCAGCAAAAAGGGCGAGATTCGAAATATCGGCCGATAAATCGCCCGAAATATCCTCTGATATGAAATAACTTATTTATTGCACAATGCATGCAAATGTAAATTGTTTTTACTCTTTTTGCATGCATTTTACATTATTTTTATTAGGTAGATATCTATGATAGTAAACCAACTTTTAGTTATAAAATTTCATTATTTATAGTGTCCGATATGAACGCCCGATATGTGCAACTTACCCTGATATCTCTCCCGATATCGGATTATGAAAATCTCCCATAATACGATCCCGATATCTGATATTTAGAACCTTGGTAGAGATTGTGATGGCCGTATGTAAGGTTATCAGGCTTGCTATTAGTCACAGAAGGGAGAAGCAATCAATAGGTTAATGCCTTTGTACCGACAAGCTGAAGTTGTGACACGAGTAACACAGGTGTCAGCCGTGGTGGCTGCTGCAAATCTGACCTATCTTAGAGGATGTAAAGGTAAGAGAAGGAAGTGAGTGAAGAGATAAACAAACTGATGGTAAAGAAAATTCAAAATGATCAATACTTGTTCTTCTGCAACTTTTGTCTGTTTTATGAATATTGGGCCCTCAGAGATTTCTCGGGCATGTCCCTGAAGCCATATGCTTGCTTACTTTTGCCCTTTTTTACTTTCAAATTATTATACTGGAGAAAATTCTTTAATAGTTTTTACACGCAAGAACTGTACTTTGTTCTATTCTGTTGCTAATTTCCATGCCTCATCCAATTTTTTTTCTGTCATTAGATAATTGTTTTTTCATGTATGCTCATTAAGTGGGTCATCCTATTCTTTTGTAAATACATAACTCCATTTGTTTGTGCTTTTGCTACGTTAGATCTTGCTTGAATTCTTATGTTGGCTCCTATTGGAATATTATTGGATCATATTGTTTTTTTACAAGTTGAGGATGAGGACTAATGCACATGTTTTTCAGTTCTCAAGCATGCCAATCAAAGCACTGGGGAGCAGAACACAAATTAAGATGCAAGCAAGTGAGATCTTCAGATAAGGTAGGTAGTGTTCCTTCTGGAGATGATGGTGCATACAGAAGAAGGAAATCTTCTGGGTTAGGTTCTATCTCATTGGTGCCTGCCCGTGGAAGCTGTAAGGTGCTGCAAGAACCAAAAAAGGTGAAGTTTCTTTTTGGCTTTTCCTTTTGAGTATTTTTATACAAGTTTATACACCTTAGTATGCTATTGTCAATAATGCAGATTCTTTTCCCTTATGATGAATTTGTAAAGCTTTTCAACTGGGATAAGCCAGGATTTCCACCTTGTGGTCTTTTAAATTGTGGGAACAGGTATGACAACCAGATGTATTAATATCTAACTTTTCTCGTGAGAATACTGTTGGTTCAGATTCTGTAGAAGTGACAATTTGTTGCACATTGCACATATATCTTATGTATCATTTTTCTCTTTTCCTGTGCAGTTGTTTTGCTAATGTGGTATTACAATGTTTAGCTTGCACTCGGCCACTCACTGCCTACTTGTTGGAGAAAGGTCATAGTAGAACATGTAAGTAGGATAATCTGCAGTATCACTGTCTTCCCTTTGCTGATTATGCTTTTCTTACCAGTTCCATCTCTGAAATTGAGGCAGGTATCAGGAAGCAAGAAGATTGGTGCTTCTTATGCGAGCTTCAAGCCCATATTCAGAGAGCTAGCCAAAGCCGGCAACCCTTTTCACCAATTAATATTTTATCTCGGATCCCTAACATTGGTGGCAACCTGGGCTATGGACGTCAAGAGGATGCACATGAATTCATGAGGTTTTTTCTACTTTGGATATTGCATTGGAAGAATGGAAATTTGTTTTTTCTATGTATTATCTAGATCTCCCCCCCCCCCCCCCCCCCCCCCACACACACACACACACACACACACACAAAACCCAAAAAAAAAATGTTAGTGGTTGTCTCCATTTAATGGATTAAGCTCCAGTTATTGATAATGGGGAGCATGATGTGCTTGTAGGTTTGTGATTGACACAATGCAGTCAGTTTGCCTTGATGAGCATGGAGGTGAAAAGGCTCTAGATCCTAGCACCATAGAGACCACTCTGATTCAACACATATTTGGTGGCCATCTCCGATCTCAGGTTTGACATTTCACCTTTTCTAATATCTTTTGTTGCAACTTTTCATATGATGTAAAACCTTGGGGCCTGTTGTCTTCAGTATGACAAGATGTTTGGATGACGGGGTTCTTTTGTGTGACGAGTGGCTTGTTTGTGTATACCCTTTAATGCACATCCAATAGATCATTCAGTACATGGAAATGTTTTTGATGGTATAATAAGCACGGTTCATTGGTCAAAGCATCTAATAATTGCTAGGTTCTATCAGCAAATGAAATGCTTGCCAGCATGGTCAAAATTATTTGCCGCCGGATTAACTTGGACTAGTCTATATGCATGAGAGTTTGATAGAAATTCTCCCTCATGTTCTCTTTCTCCTCTCTTCTTGAGTGTGTGTGGATAACCATCTCCGTGGGATCTTATAATCTCTCAAGTATCACACCGCTCGCATCTAACCTAGCAATATTATCAATCTCAGCAGGAAAATACCAAAACAGAGTGGTGCTTGATCTGTCTCCCATTCCTTTATTAGTCATTCATTCTGAGCAAGTGTTGGCCTCCTGATAGATTTATGTACCCAACCAGTTATGCAAATTTACAACAGCAACTTGCAATCCACTATAATTGGTTGGTCACTTGGTGATGGAGTTCAGTTTTGGAGATACTATCATAGTATTCCATGTTTCACCTTCAACCCATATGTTGTGGAATTTCAGTTTATGAATGCATAATAAGACCAGCCCATACACCTCTCAGGTCAATTCCATTAACATCTTCATTCTCCATTTGACCTGCCCCTGCAGCAATAATTCTTCCCAACGAGTTCCTTAGAAAAAAGCCAGCAAGCTCACTATCATTATTTTTAGATACATCAAATTAGTTTAAGCCACGCATGATGTGGAAGTATCCACTTCACCCATATAGAAGGTGCTGTGTTAAAGGTGTAAATTCAACATAAATTCAAGACCTGATTCTTTCTAAATTGTTCTTCACCCAATGGAGCTTCATCAGAGCCTTTGGGATTAAACGCTTCTACAGTCAAACAAAGAGCCAACAATGTGACACGTCCTGCTCAGAGACTGCCTATCTGTTATATATTTTCCAGTTTCATAGGTTCTGTTTATGGACTATTTGTTGAGGTCTTGAATTTCTAAGGGTTTGCTAGGCCTGTTCGTCTCATGCCTCTCTTGCTTTTTTTCCCCAGTTTTGGTTCCTTTACTTGATTATTCCCTGTATGTAGGAGCAGAACCTGTGTTACCTAATTCAAACCACTCCCCTCAAATTTTGTTCTGGTTAGTAAGTGCATTGAATTTGTTTTGCATTTGCAATCCTCGTCATTAAAATTAGCGATAAGAGAAATATGAATGATAATACTAATTGATTCAATAAGCTCTTTTAATGTACTTTACTTTAGTATTGACCTCTTTCGTACTTGGCTTATTGTTGTTTGTGAGAGTTACAATATGGCTTTAAAGTTTAGATTATGAACTTTGTTTATTTATAATGTAATTAGAATTGTGATCAATGTTTTAAACTAAAGTAGTTTGCTTTCTTTCTTTTAAATGTATGAGTCAATTACCTAATTTTTCGCCTCGTCCTTGACCTCCTTGAGTGGCTTCTATCAATGAAGGATACGTATTAGATACTTATCCGATGCTTGGACACCTCAATATTTGATAGATATGTGATGAATACCCCTTTTGATGTCTCCTAAAATTTGCAATGCATCCTAGATATATCAGAAATATTATCAATGTGTTCTAAAGATGGAAGTTAAAAATCAATCTAATGTTTGAATGACGAGTTTACTGATCTATTATTTGTAGATGCAATGTATTTATATAATTTGTCTAGTTTTTTAATAAGCAATTTTTAATAAAGATTAAGATTGTTGATGTAACTATTGACTTATGCAACTCGAAAATTACTTTACAAGAGATGATACTTTCTTTTAACCGTTATAGACTATATATTCATCCTATAGACAATGAACATTAACATAAACACAACTAAATTGCTATTATTGATTGACCCACAATGTATCCTAATACTTGTATGATGTTCGTATTTGTATACTGTCTTCATGCCGGTGCATTGTGTACTTTTGTACACACAAGTATAATGTACATTATTGTTGCCGTATCCACACCATAATTGTCTTATGTTTTGAAAAACCATGTCCATATCGTCTCCATGCTATAACCTATATCCATGTCCATGCTTTTATAGATAACACTAGATTATTGGCACGTTTGACGCACGTGTTAAAAAAGTTAATCAAGATCTTTATGGGAAGAAATTTAGATGAAATTAAGATGTTAAATATTTAGTACATCCACTCGAAAAAAAATTATATAATCTATTAATTAGAGATAGACTTGTCTCCCCTTCCGAAAGGATTTGAGGACGAATCCTTACCACTCAAATATCAACATCCGACATTTGAATACAAGATCCACTCCGCTGAAGTTGATCTATATTATTTCAAGTATCTATAAATCAAAAATCAAGTGTTTTGAATACTTTTTGCCCATCCATCAAGCGACGCAAAATAGACGACTGAAAGTAGTGAGTTGTCTAGATCTATGTCTTTAGATATACAAATTTTCGATCCGACCATTTGATTATGATCTAAATACTTAAAAACACCTACAAATCAATTTTTGTTATATTTCAAATGTTATACACTGTTAAACTAACCAATTCACTGTTTAGGCCGTTCATTTTTTTCCTACTTGATGCATGAGTAAAAAGTGTTCAAAACACTTGATTTTTGGTTTATAGATAGTTGAAATAATATAGATCAGCTTCAACGGGGTGGATCTTGTATTTGAATATCGGATGTTGGTATTTGAGTGGGAAGGATTCAGCCTCAAATCCTTTTGAAAGGACACATGTCTCTCTCCTATTAATTAAATACTTAAACATTTAATTATATATAACTTTTATCTTGGATGATTTAATAAATGTGGTGTGAAAATAATTGAAAGCTATTAAGGAGTTGGACCCACATAGTAATTACATTCGATGTGAGTTTAATTACATTCGACGTGAGTTTTAATATAAAGTATGAAATTAGGTGTTAATTTTTAACTTTTTTTTTACTTTGTTGTGATATATAGAGAGACATAAGATCAGACCGTGAGGCAAGTGTCAGGAAATCAAAAGTTTGCATTAAAATAGTAGATTTTCACTTGGAGTTGAAAAAGAAAAAATAGCATCAGTTCAGAGAGAACTAAAAATGCTAACTTTTTTATGTTCACGCAACTTGAAGAAATGAAAATAAGGTCACAAGCTCTCTCTGAATAAAAAAGAGAAAGAAAAAAAAGAATGTTAATTATATGCTACTGATATATGGTAAAAGAAATTATAATAATATACCATACACTATTTATTGTTATAGTTTGGAAGATTTTATTTAGTTTTTGTTTGTCGTCTAAAGTCATTGGTCTTGAACACTGATGAATCTGCTTTGTTGATATATTTGCAGATTGGATTTAAAGTAGTATATGTTAGTTATTTGTTGGTTTTTTAGCCTTATTCATTACAACACACTCATGAGGTCAAGTCTGTTCTCCTGGCTGGCTATTATAGACATTCACAATGATTAAGTAGTGAATTTACTGCATTCTAGTCAGGATCAGGAATAAATGATGACGCCCATTGGGTGAGTGAACAAGGGATAATGAGAGCACTAGGCTAGTTGTCTGTGGCAGTGCATGCATGCATTGTTCATGTTATCTTGTTGTGGTCCTTATGTATATTATTTCTTGTTAAGTTGTGTGGCGTGAACTCAAGCTACTCTAAATTCAATTTCATTGGTATCAATGCTTGGTCTAGATATTTGTGTGGTTGTAAAGGAGTTACCTCAAGGGAGTTATCCAACATACGTATGTGATCTATGTTTCCATGGACATGCCTACATGACACAACACAATGTGGTTTCCTATGGAGCAAGGCTCCATGAAATATTTGACAAAGTTTTATGACTTATCATTGTGACGCCAACCCCCTTATAGTGGCAATATCTTACCAAAAAAACTATGGACAAGAGAGGGACATGCCATATCCTAAAAGACCGTTGTTGCCAGTTGGCATCCTTTTATATATATTGTACTGGGCATGAATTATATATATATATATATATATATATATATATATATATATATATATATATATATATATATATAGAGAGAGAGAGAGAGAGAGAGAGAGGGAGGGAGGGAGGGAGATGTCTACTTCCTAAAGAATTTGGTTATCTAAATTTAATACTAGGTCATCTAAATTGAAGATCCTCCCGTTGAAGTTGATCTGCATCAACAAAGTGACTAAAAATAAAAAATTAAGTATTTTGGACTTTTTTCCCATGCATCTACAAGGTGAAAATGGACGCCCTGAAGTGGTATGTTGCTTAGATTTTTGACTTTAAACATACAAATTCTTGATTCAATTGTTTAATAATGATCTAAGCACTCAAAAAACCTTACACACCAATTAGGTTTTAAGCATGGTTCAAAGTCACGGTCTCCGCCACGGAGATGGATCAGTGTCGGCGAATTGGATCGGACTCGGACGATACGCGCAAAACGCTACATAAAAAGCTCAAAAAATTATGAAAAAAATCACGATAAATCGTAAAAAAATGTAGACATCAAAATTTATGTATCACATGTTTAAAACAAATTTGTTTTGAGGGGGTAATTGGGGAAATATGATGATTTGAGAGTAAATTCAGAAATATAAAATATTTGAGGGGGGTAAATGTAAAAAACCCAAAAATTAAGAAAAACAATAAAAAAGAAAAGGATAAAGGAGGGAGATTGGGTGGGATCCACCTATCTCTCCCTCTCTCTGGCTCTATCCCCCTCTTGTCTCTCCCCCTTCTCTCTACTCCCCCTTTCTCTCGCGGCGACGGCGGGCAGTAGGTGGGGAGAGATCGGGTAGAGCAGGCAGCGACAGTGCATGTGGCGACGGCAAGCGGGCAGGCGGTGAAGGCGGGGAGCCCTAGATCTCAGGTAAGTTTGAGTTTTTTTAATCGAATCGGTCTTGACTCGGACTTGGCCGAATCGGTCTAGTCAGGCCAAGTCAGCTCTGAGTCGTATCGTGATTCGACTGATTCAGCCTAGTCAACTCAGAGTCGAGACCAATTCGGTCGTTTCTGAGTGGATCCTTCGAATCGGGTCTCAGACTCGTCTAGACAGGTGTCGGGACTCGTATCCGACTTGGCCGAGTCTTCGAACCATGATTTTAAGTATTCTACAGTGATAGAATAACTAACACACTATTTAGACTGTCTAGTTTGTGTGTACTTGATGCACAAAATGGGCATTTCTAATGGTGTGGATCAAAATTGAAAGGATTTGCAAATCCCTCACAGAGGACCAAGTCCTCCCCCCCCCCCCCCCCCAAAAAAAAGAAAGAAAGAGAGAGTTAGACTAGGATGTAGGTATGATACGAGTATATATCCTATCATGTGAAAAACATATATTATGTAACTAAAATTGAAGATCCAAACCATTCAACATGATCAAAACCATTTGTGTAGAAAACAAAATAAGAAATATTTTTGTGATTTCTTAGATGTGTGTAGTTGCAAAAAATTTGACCCTCGCTGGATGATGAAATTGTCTTAACAACTAGGAGCCTCCTTCACTCTAGAGTCATTTTAGAAGTCACTCTTCTCCCCGAGGACACTTTTATTTTGATAGTTCCAATGCTCTTAGTCATCACTGAGCTTCCTTCCGGAGACTTCAGTTCCGCACAAGACAACTTCGGTAACATATCATCCCTGATCTCCTTCAGTCACACCGCTACAACAGATCATCTCTGCTCTTCGCTTTCAGTTACGCAGTCGATTTTCTTCCACGTTCATAACGCGAAATGCAATCCAACATGGGCTATCATGGACAGAGACATGATTCTCTGCATGCAATCCCAATAAACAAGCGCCACTTATCATGATCATTATAACTAATCTACACGTGCAGATCATGCTGTTACAAGGATCACAATTGTACCATTCGCCTCCATGCACGCAGATCAAATCAAGTATAAGTAGACCTTTAGCGAGAAGGGAGATTCGTTTTCCTTTTTAAAGAAAAGCCCAGCATGAAGACTCTGGCATACAATCTTTATATATTTTGTAACCAGTGAATTATGGTGGCTTTTCTCCTCCCTGTGGTTATTTCCCAATTTGATTTTTTATGTAAAATCTTGTGCCTCTTTTTCTGTGCCGTGTATCATTTTTACTCTCACTCCCCACTTTGCTACTCTCGTTTGTGATGAGGATTGATCGTCCAATCGCTCGTGGCAGAAAATTTCCATCACAAACTGGTACTTTCATTGAGATTTGAGTTCCAACGCTCAGATCTCTCCCCTATCAAACTCATCCACGAAAAGCCTCTCCAATGAACCATGACACCGAAAAGCAGTCGACCAACGGCGAAGGAACACATCCAAGGGCAAATCCATTACCACTGCTGGGGGTATCGTTTTCCCGAGTGACCTCAGCCTTATCATGGAAGAGACTGTCTCCGCACCTTCACAGGGGGCAGCCTGAGACATCTACCCGCTATCAACGTACGAAAGCCAACTTTAGGAAGTAGACATCTAGATGTATAGCATGATAGTAGGTGTTTATATATATTGCTAGCAACTTCTGGTGGTGTCCCATTAGGGGCTTGCTTCATGTAAAGGTCTCTTTACTCATATAGCTCCAAAAACACCATTGAAATAGAGGCTGACTGTTTCCCCAGACCTAATGAAATCTACTCTCATTACTTTATCTAATGAAATCTACTCTCATTACCCTATTCTTGGTCTTATGACCTACTGTGTGTAAAAACATAGCAAGTTGCTCCTCAATAGGTTTATGAATGGTATCCCATAGTATCCCACTCTCTTATTAATCCACACACACACACACACACACACACACACACACACACACACACACATTCTAAGATAGTCTACACAGCTAGAGCTACTACCGGTCCAGATCTGTTCCACATGTACATTTCTAAACAAATCCCTCCTCCATGATGGCTCCCTAGGGATTTACTCTTTCTTCTCCTGATAAAATTAGATTATGTAGTTTAGCAAAATAATTAACATAGTAGTTGCAACACCATTACAGATATGAAGGATAAATTCCTCAGTAGAGGAGTCCATCTATAAACAAGAAATATGAACAACAAATATAGTAAGTATAAAACTAACAACCACATTATTAAGAAGAGTAACAACTTACAAAAATGAAACACAAACTTTCTACAACCACTTTCCTAATTGTTAACAAGTTATCAAGAAGAGTAACAAGAGCTCTATATTTATCCAATATTGACTAACAATCAACCAATGCAAATAACATGTAGCTCCACATTATTAAGCAAAATTAAACATATTAATCAAATAAATTATTAATAAATTATCTAACAACAGAAATATCAAATCTGTCAGTGTAATTACAACATGAATAACAGTTTCAAACTGAAATACCAAAGACACACAATGGAAGAATTACAACAAAGAACAACCTACTTAGAGACGTCCGTTAAAGCATATTAAACAGGTTCAGTTAAATCTGTTGTTATAACTAGTTGGGGTGATAAGACTCAATTTACTAGCATATCAAACCAACCAAACACACATATTACCATACTTGGCTGTGCTATTAACTTATTAAGACAAATATGAATTATAAGCATACATAACAACTAATTCACACATAAATGACTGCATGATAAATCATAAAATCATATTTTTCACACACAACACATTAAATCACTTCACACTTGAATTTACGCAAAAAAAACATTATTTGTATCAAACAAAAAACACGAAACTTAGCTCAGTGGACATCCAAGAGAAGGGAAGTCTTTAAAAAAAAAAAAATTCAAGAAATTATGCCTCACAAATTAGAGATTCCAGAGAACAACGAAGAATTGAAGATTCTTCTGAAGATTAACCATGCAACAGAGAAATCCAGCCACATATATTGCTTTGGGTTGGGGGGGGGGATGGATTAGAGAAACTGATTGCAATTTTTTTTGGGTGGTGGTGGTGGTGGTGGTGGGATAGTAATTTCTTTTTTTTGGGGCCTTCTACAAACTAAGGTTTCATGGAAATATACCCAAAAATTGGAGCTTTTTTATTTATTTGAACCCATAGAGAAAATGATGAATGTTGTGGTTATTTCAGAGTTGGAGACGAGAAGAAAAGGTTTGTGAATCAGAATTTGAGGATTTTTTTAAAAAGAATTTTCCTTGAATTTTTGACATTTTCTCAGCACTCTTTCAGATTACTGCCATCATTGAACAAGGAGCAGCAGCGGGAGGGAAGAGGAGAGAGGAGCCAGAGAGGGGGGAGAGAGAGGAGAGGGGAGTGGTGACCACAACGAAGCCCTAAAGGCTTCTCCATCTGACACAAAAAAATAATAAACAAAGGAAATGTTAGAAATCAACCCAAATCCAGCCCATTTAGGACAATTTCACAATCCTCAAATTGCTGAAGTTTGCTGACGTTTTAGGATCCTTGAATCCAAAAACCAAAAGCAAAACAAACAATGTATTTTTGGATCCTAAGCCCATACCAACTACTGTCAGAGGCCAAATTTGAGGATTTCTTGCAAATCCAAGCAAACAAACAGCCCCTAACAGAGAGGATTCATGCCTTGCAAGATGGAAACAACATTTAGTTAATCCCTTACCATTTGATTCTTTTGGGGAACTTATCAGAAACATTAGCAAGACAAAAGTAGATCGAGGAAACCCTTCTACCATCACAGTTGTACCTAGATCTATTACTAACAGATGCCAAGTGAAGCTTGTCTTATTTCTGACAGGTGACTGTCTGTGGATAGCGATCAGGTTACTGCCCTTTTGGACTTTCAATGTCAGTTCAGATAGTCCATCTAGTGACTCTTTGGATGCTTTGTACCATTATTGAAGTGTCAATGCTTTCTCCTTTACTTGTGTTGAAATTATTTATTTCAGTTCATAGTTCTATCTCCAACCAGGTGGTTCTTTTTGCTGCTATAATGTTAGTATTAATAGGTTTTGTTTTTGAAACCTTTTGGAATGAGAGTTTAGTTCATTATGTTTTTCCATCTCCATTCCTTTTTTTTTTTTTGGAATAATTTTCTTACTAAAGGTTAAGACTAACTAGTTATATATTCAGGTGAAATGTACTAAATGCAATATGATTTCGAATCGTTACGAGAACATGATGGATTTGACAGTTGAAATTCATGGTGATGCTGAATCTTTGGAGGAGTGCCTAGACCAATTCACTGTTAAGGAGTGGCTTGATGGGGACAATATGTATAAGTGTGATGGGTAAGCATGCCTATGTCTAAGAAGTTTTTGTTTTTTCAGTTTTTGTATATTTCATTGTGAGCCACCTTGGAATTTGGATGCATGCTTTTATGTATTCATGTACTGCTAATTACAGAAACAAGGTGAACCACATGTTTCTCATGATAAATTTTTACAAGTGGGAACCTTAACTCTAAATCTAGGTTGAGATGGGAGAAAGGAGACATGTGAAATTAGATAAGACCCATCTCTGAGTCTGGTGTTATATATGTATGCAACTCATGCTACACTAATTGGTGAGTGAACGTGTCATTGCGATTATTGTACAATGACGCTAAAATGCTATTGTAGTAACACAAGGATTTGTATCCAAATTCTTCCCCTGAAGTAAGAATGTGTGTGTGTGTGTGTGTGTGTGTGTGTGTGTGAGAGAGAGAGAGAGAGAGAGAGAGAGAGAGAGAGAGAGAGAGACTCTATTAACCCATGTGGATTGAGTGGTCACAAAGTTAGCAAGTTGTTTTGATCACATCCAAGCGTGTAGATTTTCAATTTGTAACAAACATAATCTAATTCAAAAAACCTAGCTCGCCTATGTCTTTGTAGTATGTATGTATAGTTAGACTACTTTTTGAAGCAAACCATTATCCATTCAAATGCATCAATTGGCCATTCATGATGTAAATCCCCTCCACTTGCGTTGATATACAATATTAACTCGAGGCCCAATGGTGCTTCAAAATTTGTCACAAACTAGACTTGATAAACAAACATGTAAGAAATTAGTCTTAGATCCGAAATTGTTTCAGTTGGGGTATAGTTCATGGCAAAAACTAGCCTGACTGGACCACATGTAGTTCTGATGTGAAGAATTTTTCCCCTTCTTAAGGAAACATGTGAGAGCTATTAATGATGATTTAATGCAGCAGATTTAAATTCAAATATGGGCAGCTAATGATGAGAAACAAATTTTTTATTCTCCTTTAGACAAGATTCAAGAATGACCAATTCTTTTGGTTTTGGAGAAAAGTTAATTATTAATTTAAATATGGAGAGGATTAAAATCCATCCAAATAAATATACAGGAAGGTCTAAACTCAGTTCGCTTTCGTGTTCCTTTGCTGAAGCCAGATAACAACAATTGAGAACGACGCGGGAGACGATGCAGACGAGGAAGGTGAAGGCGATTTGTTTTGTAGAAGTGGTTGAAATAGGGAGAAAGCCCTAAATTTTAGTTTTTAGTTTCAGGTATATTAAATTCTCTCTCAAAGTTGTTTAATTTTGAATTCATGTATGCTAAAATTTGAATCTCTTAATTCATGCGTACTAAAATTTAAGATATTACCTACTATTACTGATCCCACTACCAAAAACCTATAGTTGATAATGATATCGAGATTCCAAACTTTGATTCATATATCTCTCAAAAATAACTCGAGAGAATCTTATTTTTATCTCTCTTGTGTTCTCTTGAGATACTTTTTAGGAATTGTATATGAATCAAGGTTTGGGAGCTCAGTATTGGTACCGACCACTAGTCTTTGGTAGTGAAATCGACAATATTGGGCAATATCCTAAAATTTTGGTGCACATGAATTAAGAGATTCAAAATTTAGCATATGTGAATTATAAAATTTAACTACTTAGAGAATTTAAAATACTTGAGACCTAAAGTTAAAATTTAGGGCTTTCTTTTGATTTCAACCCCTTCCACAAGCAAATCACCTTCGTCAGCTTCGTTGCTCACTCGTTCTCAATTGTCATTGTTTGCCTTCAACACAGGCACACGAGAGCAGACTGAATTTAGACCCTTTTTATATTATTTGGACGAGTTTTTAATCCTTATCTACTATTAAGATAATAATTAACTTTTCCCCGAAACCAAAAGAATTGGTCATTTTTGTTGGAGGGAGAACAGAAAATTTGTTTCATTACCTCTCCTTATTTGAATTTTAATTCTTCATTAATTCCTCATTAAAGGGAAAACTCTTCATATTAGGGCAAGTGGTCGTGCTGGACTAGTTTTTTGCCATGATTTATATCTCACCTTAAACCATGTCGAGTTTTAAGACTTATTTTTTACATGTTTTGTTTTCTCAAGTCGTGTTTATAACAAATTTTCAAGCACTATTGGAACTCGAGTCAGACATCAAGTATGTAGCTCCAACCCGCATAACTTGAGATCGATTTGAATCAGTATTGGACCCATGTGTAAATTTCATAAAAGAAAGGTAAAAGTAAAAAAAAGATAAAAATAGATTTTTAAGTACAACAGAAATAGAGGAGTTAATTGAGTCAAAGTTACCTGAAACCCCTAATTACAACGAATGAGTTTTTATCTTAACCTTCTAGAACCTGAGTAGAAATACTAGCCCACCTAAACTAGAGCTGGATAATTTTAAAATCTATTTATACATGGATATACACACATACTTGTTTAAATCTTTTATATCACCAAGATACGCCTAATAAGTGGTACAAAAGTTAGCAAGTTGTTTAGATTTATGGCGTATTGGAAGCCAACAAAAGTTTGTTGCATCGCCTTCATTGTTGTGCTTTATGCTCGTCATAGCCTAATTAGTTCTTTGCTTTTTGGATTTTTAAGATTTACACCCTCAAATATTCCCTATGAAGAAAATACCCCTCAAATTGTTGATATTCCCAATTTACCCTCCAATCTCCCAGATCTAAGAAATTTACGCCCCCAGTTAGATTTTGGATGGAATTAGGTTGTTTTACAGTATATGTGCTTCTATTTTCTTCTTATTCTTCACTATTTTCTTCGTCATTTTTTTTATTTCTTTCACCTTGATTTAACCAAATTCTCCTGAATCCAAGATTCTTGTCCGCTCTTCTCCATCTTCTTCCTCTTCTTCCTCTTCTCTTTCAACCACCAAAACACAAAATTCCCCTCTTCTTCATGGTGTTATTGACGATGAAGAAAACATGAATGAGTTTGATTTTGAGAGTTTAGTTTTGACAGTGGAACTCCTTTTTAAATTTGATTTTAGTTTTTGAGAATGTGAGTGATTTTTCTTTTCTTTTCTTTTTAAATATTTTAGAACACTGGAAGTTTTATTTGAGAGAGAAGTAGTTGGAGGATGAGGAGGATAAATAGAAAGGAGATGGGTTTTCAGGGTTTTCAAAGTTAAGGTTCAAAGTTAAGTTGAGAATGGGGGTTTAATCATTTAAATAAAGGCAATTTAGTCATTTTTTCCTAAAAAGTAAGTTAAAAGATCAAACATAATATTCTCTTTTTATTTTGAAAGAGTGACAGAACTGAGGGTAAATTTTTGAGATCCAAAAGATTTTAATATCAACAAATTGGCGGTAATAAGAAAAGTTTGAGTGGTGTATGTCTATCTCTATATGAGATAGACTTGTGTCATTCAGGAAGGATTCAGGCTCGAATCCTTCCCAATCAAATATCAACATCCGATATTCAAATACAAGATTCACGCTGTTGAAGTTGATCTATTTTATTTAAAGTAATTAAAATAAAAAATCAAGTATTTTGAATACTCTTTGCCCATCCATCAAGTGGCGCAAAATGGACGGCCGAAAGTAGTGAGTTAGTTAGATCTATGTCTTTAGACATACAAATTCTCGATCCGGTGATTTGATTATGATCTATACATTTAAAAACCTACAAATCAATTTTTGTTAGGTTTTAAATGTTCTACACCGTTAAACTAACCAACTCACTATTTAGGTCGTCCGTTTTTCCCCACCGATGCATGGGCAAAAAGTATTCAAAATACTTGATTTTTGGTTTATAGATAACTTGAATTAATATAGATCAACTTCAACGGAGTGGATCTTGTATTCGAATGTCAGATTTGAGTGGGAAGGATTCGGCCTCGAATCCTTCCGTAATGACACAAGTCTCTCTCTCTCTCTCTCTATATATATATATATATATATATATATATATATATATATATATATATATATATATATATATATATAGACTTGTCATTCCGGAGGATTCGAGGCCGAATCCTTCCCACTCAAATGTAACCCTACGACATTCGAATGCAAGATCCACTCCGTTGAAGTTGATCTATACTATTCAATACTTTTTACCCATCTATCAAGCAGGAGCAAAATGGACGGCCGGAATAGTGAGTTGGTTAGTTTTAACGGTATAGAATATTTGAAATCTAATAAAAAATGGTGTGTGAGGGTTTTTAAGTGTTTAGATCATGTTGAAATAGTCGGATCGAGAATTTGTATATCTAAAGACGTAGATCTACTATTTTCGTCCGTTCATTTCGTCCCTGCTTGATGGATGGGAAAGAAGTATTTAAAATACATGATTTTTGATTTTTTAGTTACTTGAAATAGTGTAGATCATCTTGAATGGAATGGATCTTGTATTCTTGCTTTTCCACCCACAACTGGATTTTTGAATTTCAAATTTCTTTTCTTGCCTTCAGATGCAATGGTTATGTCAAAGCGTGGAAGCGGCTCACGGTTCATCAAGCTCCAAACATCCTCACTATTGCTCTAAAGAGGTTCCAGGTTAGAACTCTTGCAATCTTTTGCTGTCTCTCTCTTTCAGACTAGGTGCAAAGATTCAAGAGGTTTTTTCCACCTATTGTACAGAGTGGTAGATTTGGTAAGTTGAACAAAAGAGTAACCTTTCCCGAGCAGCTGGATCTTTCTCCCTACATGAGTGACAATGGTGATGGTACCGATCTATATTCACTGTATGCTGTCGTCGTTCATGTCGACATGTTGAATGCTTCATTTTTTGGCCATTACATTTGTTATACCCAAGATTATTTTGGACGTTGGTACAGGATAGATGACTGTAAGGTAATTATCCATATCATAAACTTTTATGGATGAAAATATCAAATTTGCTATTTGTTGTTCTCAGTATCGTAAGATTTTGCAGGTCACTAATGTGGATGTGGAGGAGGTACTTTCACAGGGAGCTTATATGCTCTTATATAGAAGGTAAGAATTCATTCCGCTGTTTTCTCAAAGGACAAATCATTCCACTCTACGTGTTTAGTAATTGCGAAAAACAACCAGATATTCTATAAGGTTATTTATGTTTTTTATATCTCACTTGATAATGGACTATATTACAGATAGTGCATCTGAAAAGATGCTTGCTACAAGTAATAGTTCAAAATTTTCAAATTGTTGATTAATTTCTGTCACGCTAGCTAATGCAGTTCAAAAGCAATTCAATACTAGTTGTTACTTCATACTGAACCCCCCCCCCCCCCCCCCCCCCCCCCCCCCGGCGCAAAACCCCCCCAACAAAACAAAAAAAGAAAAAAAGAAAAACGAGAAACCCCACCCACCTCCGACACACACACACTAACACCGACCACACACACACACAATCGTCCTACCCCCATCCTCTGCCCAACACCACACACACACACACACACAAGGATTGCTCCCATATGGTTGACAAAAAGATTCCTTTATTTTCTGAGATTTATTGAAATAAAAGGTTTATTTTATGGGTAAATTATATTTCGCCGCTGAAGTTAAAGCTTGATGACACATGTCCGTCATATAGTTTATTTTTCAACATTATCCCAAGGTTGGATAGAAACAAATGGTGTTAGTACTAGCATTAGAAAGGCTATTTTGTCCTTTCACTAATCTCTTTAATAGTTTCAAACTAGGGATAATTGTAAGTAATATTTTTTGGATGTACGGTATGTTAGTGTACCTATACTAAAATTTCTTACTCATCCCTAATATAAACTTGAACATGAAACTCTTTAATAACAAAATTTTAAACCAAAATATATTAATATTTAAATTATGAAAATATATCATAAAGTTTGTTAATTAAATAGTTATAATAAGATAGTTAACTATTAATTAATTATAAAGTCTAGCCATATTCTTATACATACCCTAATTGCAACCCATGTCTGTTCCTAATCCTATCCTATAGCCTAACCTAATTCTTTTACTCTATCCTTATCCTTAACTTTATCCTTATCCCTATTACTAATAGGAATTTTTACAAAAACCTAACAGTATAAGTAAATCCTTACTCAAGTTCTATTTCCGAACATAATATCCAATAATGATACCCAAACTCTTTAAAGAAAAACTATAGGGAAGATATGTGCTAATGGAGGCCTAAACAACCTTTTCTTTTCTTTTCCTTCTTTTTTGAGTGGTTTGGTTTTTTTCCCCCTTGGGGGGGAGAGAGAGAGAGAGAGAGAGAGGGGGGGGGGGGGGATATAATTTGCCCTTTATTTATTTGTTGGCACTACTTTCAAAATTTATCTATTTGTTTCATTGAAAAATTACTCTTTGTTGACTGATTTCACGCCCTTCTCGCAGATTAATATAATTTACCCTTTATTTTTATTTGTTGAAACTACTATGAATGGTTACTTTCAAATTTTATCCTTTTGTTTCGTTGTAAAATTAGATGCTTTGTTGACTGCTATTGCATCTCTCTCTCTCTCTCACACACACACACATATTTTATTTGTTGATGTTGTGCTCAATAATTGCTTTCAAATTTATCTATTTGTTTTGTTGAAAAATTAGACTCTCTCTGTGTGTTGCTAATTTTGCTTATTTTGGGTTTTTGATTGTAAGGCAAAATAAGTTTGTCACTGTTGCCGTTGGTACCTGAACTGTAAAGCTCCAACGTTTTCTTTATTAAAATAATTTCTGCGGTTCATTTGTTGTATTTGCCATTTGGCCTTACCATGTATTTTTTTTTTGACTTTTCTTAATAGTCTACTCAATGTTTTGCTATTTACAGATTTAGTTTATTTTGTGAAGTCTGATTGCGCACTTTCTGTTAATTGGTTAGGAGAACTGCACGCAGGGAGCCTTTTGTTAAGTCCATAGAACCTGCGAGAAAGAAACATTTTGCTGCTAAGGGAGTTGACTTATTGAATGTTCACAATGGAGAGATTGCGTCTAGTGACCTTGCGAGCATCTCTTCATGTACTGGTTCAAAATCAAACAGTGACCTTGCGAGCATCTCTTCAAATACTTGTTCAGAATCAAATCTTTCCTTGCTGAGGGATACGGGACATGATAGAGATATTAAAACTGATACCGTGAAGGGAAAAGAGGATTTGGAGTTTGAAGTACCTGATGAAGCAAAACTGATGCTCGTAGGTAAAGATTTTGGGGATGTGGATATGAATGATTCTAAATTTAGCTCGATGAAACCAAAAGGTTGTGAAGTGGAGGGTTTGAGTCAGCCTTCTCATATCCAAGATGTGGTTGCTGTCCACACCGATACCAATTCTCTCTCCCGAGAAACACCTTCCTCTGCTGAAGTCCAAGATATGGAATGTGAAGAAGCGAAAGGTTGTGAAGACAAGAATTCAGATCAGTATTCTCATATTCAGGAATCTGCTGTTGCCATCTCCAAAACTAATACCACTTTATTCTCTCCAGCAACTATTTCCTCTGCCGAAGTCCAGGATATGGAATGTGAGCAACCTTTTGGTACCTGTGATGCCAGTTCCCATATCAAAGAGAATGGCTTGGTTTGCGCTGTGGGAGAAATGTCCCACTTCTCAGGATGTCCACCAGACAGCTCCTTCTGCAGTAAAAATATGGCCTCTGGCATTGTCCACAACATGGCAATGTCATCTCCTAATGCTTCTGTTGGTTCATTGTCATCTACTGCTTCTGAGCTCAATCCGGATCCTATAATGGTAGAGCATTGCCCATTAGGCTCAACTAATGGAGTTGACAAGGTGGCCAGCTCTTCATGCAGCAGTGAAGGAACTAATGTATTGCTGCCTGTCTTAGAGAAGGGTTCTGTTGGGAAGCCAAAGCTGCTGTTTTCTCGTGGATTCCTTGACAGGCCTACTGGAGAGAAGTCCACGGACCATGAAAAGAGAACCAAAGCAGAAAAACCAAAAGTTGCTTCTTGCACCATTGCCAATGGCTACTCAAATGGGCATTCAGAGCTCAGCGGTGATGCCAATGCTGCACCGCTCAAGTTGCCATCTGATAGAGGCAGGAGCACTCCATCCGATTCTGATATGGCATACATTAATCGTGGTTTCTTGAATAGGCCGTATAGGAAGCCGGCAGCTAAGCTAAAAAATGGACAAGCCAACGGCAGTGATCCTGATGAAGTTGCTCCGGCTTCAGAAGCTGCTCGCTCAAGTGAAAACTGCAGCACCTCAGCTAGTGTGATTTGCAATAGAGAGAATGGGTGTAGTGTTTCCAGAGAGGATGTGACATCAATAGTGGAAGGTGATAAAAACAGCAAGGCATCTCTGATTGCGAGTCAAAGCTAAGGAATGGGATGTGTTGTCAATAAACTTAAATTGATATAATTCTCAATTTAGTATCTTTATTGCAAAATGATGTGTATTTTCAAAAAAATTTGATTTATATTTTCAATTAGTTTTTACTTTCAATTGGTATCAATATCTATAATATATATTTCAATTGGTATCAAAACATACAATGTTTCAGTTTCTATTGGTATCAAGATATTTTCAATTGGTATCTTTTAGTATCTTAAAAATTTTATTTACTTTCAATTGTTATCTTAAAAATGTTTTGTTTATTTTCTATTGGTATCATAATGTTTCAATGATACCTTTATCATAAATTGGTATATTTTTCAATTGGTATCATAATGTTTTGATATGTATTCTTATATGCAAGGGAAGCTTAACGTCTTCTCTATATATAGATTCATGTTGAGTGTGTCTCATATTGAGGAGCTTGACCTCTCTTCTCTATGTCTTACACGTGTGTAGGGGGAGTTTCACATCTCCTTTTATACGTTGTATATTGTGCGTTATGTGATTAGGGTTTAGTCATCTTTTTTTCATGTAATGCATGTATGCATGGGGAGTTAACTTTACATCTCTCCTCTTCCGAATGTATATCACATATACATCCTTCTTGTTTGATTTGACAAAAAGGGAGAGAAATTTTTTTTTTTTGAGTTTATTTATGCCCCTTTGATGATGATTTGACAAAAGGGGAGAGGAGTTTTGGAATTTTATATATGCATGTTTATGCATATTTATTTCATTTCCTTATTTTATACAAAAGAGGGAGAAGAATTTTGAGTTTTTATATGCATATATGTTTTGTTTATGCAAAAAGGGTAGAAGTATTTGGAAAGTTTCTTTATGTTTATTTCCTCATTTATGCATATATATGTTGTTTGTATTATGCACATTGTACTTTATGTTTTTTGTTATGCATGAGTTAAGGGGGAGCTTCTATGAAGCTTAACTTTAATCCATGCATATATAACTCCATGAGTTTTGTCATCATCAAAAAGGGGAAGATTGTTGGCCCAGAGGCCCCTCATTCTAGTTTTGATGATGATTAACTCATGTAGTTATAGTTTACTAATAATCTTGTGTTTAAATAGTTTCAGTGATTGACCAAGATATTAGTAGGTGTTTAGCTTCAACAAAGGAGTTTTGGAGCTTTCACATGTTGATTCAAGAGCTCGAGCGTCAAGATCGCATCTAATACTCAGTTTGAATCAAGCTCGTTGGATCGCATTTGGATCGAGTCGACTTGGAGACGGAGTTCTATAAGAAGACCTCGATTTGTTTAGTTTAGATTGTTTAGATCTTGTATAAATATTAGATAGCATTGATATGCTCAACTTCACATACACACACAAGTTTAAAGTTTATTGGTTTTAATTTTTGGTTTAACCGGTATTGGATTTCATGTTAAAAACATAGATATATATATCTTATATGTATATTGATTCTATCCATATACAATATGCTTCAAAAAAAAGTTTAAATATCTTGTTTTTGTATTTAGACAAGTTTTGAAAAAATTAGATTTCCATTTCAAGTTTGGTTTTTGGAAAATACAATTTTTGTTTAAGGTCAAATTTCAATATCACAAAAATGGTTTGAATTGTTTATAATATGTGTTGAATTTTAGTCACACATATTTGTATTTCAAAGATCTTATAAAAATTTATTTTTGTGAAATTTATGTGATTTTATGTGGTTTAATTGATATTAAAAGTCTAAGTTTTAATCCCTATAATTGTTTGATCAGGTTGTCTGCCGATCAACCGGATGGTCGACCGAGTCAGGAGCCGGTCGACCGGGACGGTCGATCGATGTGCACAAATGTGCACAGCCTGTTTGACTAGTGGGCCGGTCGACCGGGCGGTCGACCGTCAAGAGAGCTCTACTGTCTAGATCTGGCCCCGGTCGACCGTCCAGAGAGCACTGCTCTCTGGATCTGGCCCCGGTCGACCGGTGGCTCAACGGTCAGAAAAGTGACCGTTGGCCGGTCGACCGGAAGGGCAATTTTGCCCTTCCCAGACTGCCAACGGGCAGATTTTTGAGGGGTTATAAATAACCCCCCTCTTGAGTTGTTTTTAAACAAGATTTGAGAAGAGAAAATTTTTTATCTTTCAAGTGTTTTTTCAGCAAGAGTTTTTATGCTTAAAAGATTTATTTTTATTTGTTTTCAAGAGTTGGAAAAATTAAAGAAAATTAGAGTATTTGGGATATTGATTTTGATCTTCACTTCTATTTTATTCTAGTTGTTTTTGCAAGTATTTTTCTTTGTGTTTTGATTTTCAAACACCTTGATTTTTCACACTTGAGCTATCTATCTATCCTATCTATTAGGATCTTGTTTTGGTAAGAAAATTGGTTTGTGGTTTGTTGAGACCACCAAGTGTTATAATCTTTTCTTTGCTTTGAGTATCCCTCTTGAGTAGAGGTGATTGTGGGGGTTGTGTTGGTATCCCTCTAAGTGTAAAGGTGATTGAGGTTGTAGTTTTGGTTTTGTGCCTATCCCTTTAGTGAGAGGTGATTGTGTTGGCTTTGTGTCTATCCCTCTATTGAGAGGTTGATCTTGTGTGGCTTAGTGCCTTGCCTCTTGTGTAGAGGTTGTGATTGTTTGAGAGAGGAGTTGTGTACTCCAAAGTTGTATTATCCAAATCCTCAATGGAGGTTCCCTGTGTGAGAAGTCCTGTGTGGATGCCTTAGTGGAAATCTTCTGAGTGAAGCAGGGACGTAGAGCAGTGGCTCGAACCTCGAAACATATCTTTGTGTTTGCGATTGATCTACTATCTCTAAACTCTCTCTCTCTTTATATCTTGCATTGATTCATATTGCTCACATCATTTATATGCTTGATATTGATTGTGTGTGCCCATATTTGTGTTGAACTAAGAGAGGTTTAAATAGCACCTCAACTCTTATTCAGAGGAATTTTGAGAAGTTAGTCCAGAGCCCTTCACCGGAAATTCGGCTACACTTTTTGGTTACATTAAGTGTGTTACAATTTATTTTTAATTCCGCACCATTTGTCATTAGATTAGCCATACACCTATTCACCCCCTCTAGGTATACTTTCATAAAGCCGTCGAAGTCTAGTGTAGTGGGAAATCCCCAATTATTGATTTAGAGTCTGAGCGATCAGATGTTTTTGATCCTTTGTTTCCTTCTCGGTCTCTAAAAGAGACGAAGAAACCGGTGAATCTTGAGGTGTGTCATTCTCTCTCTCTCCCTTGGGATGCTCAGGAAGTTTCCAATAAACCTGAGTCCGCCGCCGTTGAGCAAGTCAGGCCTTTTTTCGTCAAGTTCCTTTCTTGAGCGATAACAGATAACTCTTTTAGAGAGTCTGACTTAGATCGGATTAGGATGACATATATCATTTCAGATGAGTATGAGATGCACGCTCCTTGCCCTAATGATCGACCCCATCAACCTCGGGATGGTGAGCTTTGTATCTACGAGCGAGTATTGAAATGTGTTCTTAGGTTTCCTTTAGTTGACAACCGCTTTCAAATATGCTCCTTGTCACTGTCATTCGAATGCTTGGTGTGTCATGATAGGTTTTCTTTCTTTGTGTCATACCTAGGGGTGCCATCGGATCGGATACGGATCGGATATTACCTCTACCATATCCATATCCGTACCCAACCTTCGGATACGGATACGGATACGGATATTGGCGGATGTGAAAAAATGATATCCGTATCCGTCAAAATCGGATATCAGATATAAATCGGATATTAGTGGATCGGATGCGGATACTAATCAGATATGTTAAAATGGATATGGTTAGAGATAAATTAAACAGAAATATTTATATTACTTTTTATCTCATCTATTACAATATTAATGTGATGCATACTATGATATTATTGTGTACATATCAATACATTCATCGTATTCATTGTCATTTGACTTTTATAACAATAGATTACACGTCCTCCGGTGCTAAATGTCAATTCGGATGACATGGTTGATGTCGAAATACTCAAAATATCATGTGGTGCTCCTGCACGAATCGAATACTTTTCACTATTACTTTTTCACCAACTCAAAATATCAAAATTTAATACCTTATTCCATTGAAGAATAGTCTTCTCCATACCGATATCATTATGAAGCACGCAACATTCAGATATCGGATCGGATACGAATAAGATATTACTTTTACCATATCCGTATCCGCACCTACCTTTAGAATACGGATACGGATACAAATATTGACGGATGTGAAAAAATGATATCCGTATCCGGATTGGATGCGGATTCGGATGCGGATATCCGCGGATAATCCGTATCCGGTGGCACCCCTAGTCATACCCAAGCGATTTATTTTTCAGTAAATCTTTTTAAGTTTTTTAATATTCAGTGAAAGATCTTTCCTCTCGAGGAGGTCTCAACTAAATCAACAGGGTTCACTTTACCTCTAGAGAGGGACGAAAGATCGTTCTTGGTCTTCCTTCCTCAAATAACAACTGGGAGGATAAATATTTTGTTATTCATTATCCTTGGGGATCCGTGGAGCATTCTGACTCAATGGAGGCCATACCTTAGCACCATCCGAGCACCTCCTGTTGGGATTTCAATCCTGTTGAAGATGTTTCCACTACTTCTCTTTTCAATCTTATTTTCGCCAATCCTAACCTCAAGTCAAATATGTAAACGGTCACCATTGTAGATAGTGCTAGGTGCACTGCTTTAGAAAAAATCTTCTGCTGTCGATAGTTCACTAGTGCTGTCGACAGTCTGATATTGATACGTAGAATCAGCTGTCTAAAGTTCACTGTAACTATAAACAGAGCACCAACAATTTTAAAAACTTTTAATCTCTGTAAAAGCCTGTTGACAGATCCCTGAAAAGGAGCTGTCGACGGCTTTTGGTATTCTCTATCGATAGTGTAAACAACACACTGTCGACAACACTATTGAATATTCTATTCAACAGGCTGAGGAAAACCACTGTCGACAGTCCTCTTTGGACCTGTCGACAGTCAAAGTCAATGAACATTTTTTAAGAACACTAGAAAATTAACTTGTAGAAACATATATTTTGATAAAAAATATAGTATATAAATGTGTGTATGCGTGTGTATGTGTGATTCCTTTTGGCTTTATTCTCTATATTCTAAACCCTAATATTTTATAGACTACAAAAACAAGACTTGGATACCATACAAATATATACATCTTCACAACACCGGGAATTTCTTTACTTCTGATTCTGCATCATATTTTTTGAAGATGAATCACTTATAGAGAACCTAAAACTTATAAGCACTGAAAAGTATATATTAGTTTCATATATATTCATGAGTAGGTCATCATCAAAACGGAGTACGATTGTACCCTTGGGCCAACACTCTTGCCTCTATCTGATGTGGGATGCCTCAAACTCAGTCGGCATTGCCAGTAAGTTTGAACTCTTGCCTTTATCTGATGTTGAATGCCTCAGACTTGGTCGACGCGCTCATGAGTTTGAACTCTTACCTCTATCTGACGTTGGATTGCTTGGACTCGGTCGAGGGTTTGTGAGTTTTTGGACTTCTCCCTCTGTCCAACATTGGACGCCTCGGACTAGGTCGACGGGCTTGTGATTTTTTGAACTCTTGTCTCTATCCAACATTGGATGCCTCAGACTTGTCTCATTCTGTAAAGACAGAGAAATTTTGAAATAATAACGAACTCCTTGTTATTAAATATTGAGTGAAGTGAATGAATTAAAATGTTTCGCATGCTTTCATTTTACATCAAAAGTTGGTTCCAATACCAGATAATATATTTCTAATATTTCAAAATTACATTTGAATTTGTTTCAAAAAGAAAAGAAAAAATACATCTCACTGATAGTACTTCTGAAGGTGAGTGACGTTCCAGCTTCTCGGGAGTTCTTTGCCCTTGGTTATTGAAAGTACACCTAAAGGGAGTGAATAGGTGTAGTGCTAATCTAATGACAAATGATGGAGAATTAAAACACTAATTGCTAACACACTATGTGTAACTAAGAGTGAGCCTGAATTCCCCGTGAAGAGCTCTGGAACTACTCCTCTAGATTCCTCTAGATTAAGGTTAAGGGGCTATTAGAAGCTCTCTTGGTTCAACACAAGTGTGGGCACACAAAAAATATCTAGCATATGAATATAAACAATAAAAGCAATGCAAGATATAAAGAGAGATAGTGTTGAGAGATAGTGGATCGAACGCAAACACAAAGATATGTTTCGAGATTCGAGCCACTGCTCGAGTCCGTGCCTTCACACATAAGGATTTCCGCTATGTCCACACAGGACCTTCCACAAAGGGACCTCTACTGAGAAATTATAACTCAACACTGGGAGTACACAACTCCTCTCTCATATACAATCACCTCTACACAAGAGGGATGACACAAAGCCAAATCAAAGAAAAATACACTTGGTAATCACAAATATTACAAACAATCTCTTGGTGATCTTGAAAGATCACAAATAATTTTACTCATAAAAGAAAGATCCTATTGATAAGTATAGAACTAATAGTTCAAGTATGAGAAAATAAAGTATCTTGAAAAATAAAACTCAAAAAATAAAACTTTGAAAAAAAATAAAATAGATATGAAAATAAAGATCAAAACAAATTTCCCAAATACTTTTTTTTCTTTGATTTTTCAAACACTTTGAAAACAAATAAAGATCGAGAATTGAAGTTCAAAACTTATTTTAAAAATATTTAAGAAAATGGGCAAGAGGGCCCTAGAAAACTAGTATAAACTCTCTTGAAAAATCTTAATCAAAACAGCCCAAAAACCCCTTTATATAGGGTCAGGAGAATATAGCCGTTGGGGTCAAAATCTTCCCAGATTGGGTTATCAGTCGACCGCTCGATCGACGGCCAACGGTAAAATTTTTGACCCTTTGGCACTGTCCGTCGACCGCCCAAAGGCAAGACAGCCTGTCGGTCGACCGAGCGATCGATCAAGCCAACAGACACTAAGTCTCTGGCAGTCTGTTGATCGTGCGTTCGACCGGCCATATAGGCTGGGTCCATGTGCACATCTTGTGCACATCGGTCGACCAACAAGACCGAGCTCTGGTCCGGTCAATCGGTCAGTCGACCGCCAGTAGACTCAGAAACTAGGATTATAGGATAGAAAATGTGGACTTTTATATACCTATAAATTCCCATAAAATCACATAAAATTTACAAAAATAAGTTCATATAATACTTGGAAATTAAAATATGTGTGATTAAAAATCAACACATATTACAAACATGTGAACTATTTTTGAGACATAAAAATTTAAGCTTAAACCAAAACCGTATTTTCAAAAACTTAGATTTTGAAATGAAAATTCGTTTTCTCCAAAACTTGTATAAATATAAAAATAAGATATTTAAGCACATTTCAAGTATAGTGTGCATGGATAGAATCCAATATACATATAATTGATATATTTATATTTTTGACATTAAATCTCAAAATAAGTTTTGATAAAAATAA
Source organism: Agave tequilana (assembly GCA_038442645.1). Classification (NCBI taxonomy): domain Eukaryota; kingdom Viridiplantae; phylum Streptophyta; class Magnoliopsida; order Asparagales; family Asparagaceae; genus Agave; species Agave tequilana. The sequence goes on from JAVJIF010016137.1 coordinate 56,520, forward strand.
AACTTGAAATACATGAACTAGAATCATCAAATAAGTTTTTCTGAACATTTGAACCATCAATGTATATGAAAGAAATCTAACATATATAAAACTATGTAAACTTATTTTGATTTTATCTATTCATAAAAACAAAACATGTATTCTTGAAAATCCAAAGCAGATTAAACCGAAACTAATAAACTTTTGAACTTATGTGTGTGTGAATACTTGAGCATATCAAGACTAAACTATCCTTACACAAGATCTAAACTAAACTAAATAAAATAAACCGAAGTCTTTTCATCGATCCTCATCTTCAAAATGACTCAATCCAAACTCGATCCATAGAGCTTAACTCCTTCCGAGTACTAGATGCGATCATGACGCGCGAGCTCTTGAATCAATACGCTTAGCTTCAAAACTGGCTTTGAATTCTTTGTTGAAGCTAAGCACTTACTAAAATCTTGATCAATATCTGAAACTTATTAAATATAAGATCATTAGAAAACTTAATTTCATAAGTTAGTCATCATTAAAATAAGGTGAAGGGCTTTTGGGCTAACAATCTCCCCTTTTTGAGATGACAAAACTTATGAGGTTATATATGCATAAATTAAAGATAAGCTTCATAAAAACTCCCCCTTAACTTATGCATATGAGATAAACAATAGATATTCAATGTAAGCTCAAAATACCAATAAAAAATAACAAAAGATATGAAATGAGAATCATAAAAATCATAAAAACATATGCATAAGAATATGCATAAAACCTATATATGCATATAAACACAAATAATATGTGCATATATAAACACAAATCTTTCTCCCTTTTTTTGTCACTCATCAATAAAGGGGTGAAGAAAAATAAATAATACCAATAAACATATTTTAAAACAAAATTTTGATACCAATAAAAATAATCAATTGAAAGAAACCAATTGAAAGTAAAACAATCTTTTTATTAATTGAAAGTGAAATAACTTTTTTACCAATTGATACCAATAGAAGGACATGATACCAATTGATAGAAAAACTAAATTTTTAAGTAAATATTAAAACTATTTTGCAATATAGATACTAAATTGAGAATAATACCAATTTAAAATTATTGATACCAATATTGAAAATGTTAGCATAAACCAAAACAAAATATTTTTCATTATAAGAGTGGGAGTAAAATACCAATTGAAATAAAATCAATTGAAAGATAAAAAAGAATTTTCTCCCCCTTAATGAAATACCTATAAAAATAATGCATAAGCTTGTAAAGATATCAATTATCATTAAGAACAAAGTTAAGCTTAGAATGAAATCAATTTGTGCTAAAATGTATGGACATTATAAAATAAGCACAAGACAAACATCTATATGTATGTATGATTAGAGCAAGATATAATATCCATTGAGATATGATGCATAAATATACATAGAAAACAATATGAGTATACAAAAATCAATTTTCATTAAAATTATATATATCCATAACTACCTCCCTTTCATGCACATGTTTGAAAGATATTCAATAAGGATATATAAAGCATGGTCGCCCATCCAATTGCCCTTTGATGGTAGGGTTTTCAAAAAAATAAGATTTGAAAATCATTTTAGCACAGTTTGAAAAATACTACCAAATTGAAGAATAACGAAACTAGTTTTATAATAACTTTGAAAACTAGTATGAAATGCTTCAAGTAAGAAATAAAATAAATATATATCCAAGAAATATGAAAATCACATAATCATCTATACTCAAATAGCGATAAAGCATAGATATGCTCATGAAAACAAATATATGAATAAACATAAAAGTGAATGTATAAGAATCATGTGATAAGCATAATCATGGAGATTAGGCATTGAAGCTCATATGAAAAAAATTTTATCAAAAACAAGACATCATCAAAACTTCAAAAACTAAACAAGTTTAAATGTATATGTATATTTGTCGAAGCTAAAAGTATACATACATATCCCAAATATAAATTGAGTTTACAAAAGAGTATTGCATGAAGGCAAGTAACTCTAAGATAGACATGTATATCTAATAGTTTTGAATAGAATTAACATATACATGAAGCTAAACATAGAAACATGTACAAAAATAGGAAAAACAAGTAAAGATGTAAAAATCATCAAAATAAGGCTATACAAATCCATGTAATGAGTATAAATGAGCAATAAAGTACAAACACATGATAATCAAGTGTAGCTCACTAATTGTATAAGTATAAACACAAGTTTTAATGGAACTTAACTTTAAACAAGTAATCAAAACATGAAGTACAAAACATAAACAGACATGATCATTAGGCTAAATGCACGTGTTTTAAAAATTAGAAAATACACACTAGTTAAACTAAAATGAGAACACAAAAATATGAATTCATATAAATATGGGTATATCTCAAAGACTATTTATGTATATCACATGTCTAATAACACTGCATTTAACATAATGAACATGAAAGCATGACATGCTAAAAATCAACGATAAAAGCATGTAAACAAAATAGGAGTAAGAGATAGTTATCAAACCGAGTGAACTAATCTCTATGTCTCCAACCATGATGGTTCTCCCACCAAACTTTCCTTAAAAGTGATGCATCCATAAATATGATCTTTTAACTCGGATCGCATCCATCATCATAGTGCTGATACTCTCACTTCTTATGAGAGTCCACACCTACATTAAAAACAGTAGGGGTGGATATTGGTATCCATACTTTTTTGAGTCCATGGGGGTTAGCACTTTTCCTAACCCAAACAAACTTGCTTGCAAAATTTGAAACATTTATCCCATCATAACAAAATTTTGTAAGGTGGCCCGTACGTCCACAATGTGTACAAGTGTACACATTAGCATACAACTGTCAAGTGTGTGAACATGAGAATCATGCATATGCCGTGATGGGTGTGCATGCATATGTGGAGCATGTTTCTTCCGAAACATGGATTCCAACCGTGTGTGGTTCATAGCACATTGGCTCAAAGTGGAGCCCAACCAATCAACACTCTTCTTCAAAGCATGTATATTATTTTCAATAGAAGAAATGGTGAAGCAATTAACATGTTTATCACAAGAGGATAAAACAATGGAAGCATGACAAACATGAGAATCAACATCATTTTTCAAAGAGTCTTTTTCAATAGAAATGCATTCCAACTCTTTTGAAATCAAAACAATTTTGTTTTTCAAAGACTCATTTTCATTTAAAACAAATTTAAGTTTTGAAGATAAAACATTGTTCTTTCTAAAACAATATCAAAATCATTTTTGTTCTTCAAAATTTATTTTCTTTTATAACAAGATCGAGTTGGGTTTTCAAGAAATCATTTTCACTTGAAATCTCAACCCTTTCTTACGAAATCATATTGATTTTTGAAAAACAAATTTTTATTTTCTTCTTTTAATTCAAACTCTTTCTTTCAAAGCTTCGTATTTTGAGAGTAAGTTTTCACAAAATATGGATAGTTCTTCATTTAGAGCGTGAGCATCTATAGTATTGTTGTCACATGAAAAACTAGCACAATTATCTAATTGAGTGTCCGAAATTACCTTAGGGAGTCATTCCCTTGGACGATGAAGCAAACTTGGTCGGACTCATCTCCACTAGATTCTTCTCCACAATGTTTGTCATTTGTTGCTCGGGAGAGGTCAATGTTTTTCACACTGCAAAACTGAAATAATAATGAGAAATTAAAGAAATATAATCTTTGCTAAGTGTGTGCTTTAGTGCATTTAAGAATTGTGTATTAGCCTCTAGGTACTTGTCATCACCACGATAAGATTTCTTGATAGTGGGAAGATAGATATAAAATCCCAGGGCTTTGAGGTATACACTCATCTTAAATTTCTACATGTCAGTGTTGGAAACATCATACATGGGAGGGTCAAGAAAATTCATGAGTGTAAACTATATATGTGTAAAGCAAATGAATAGATTAGCAAATGAGGATCTCACTCCTATGTGGTTTAACCGAATATCAGGAGCGTAGGCTCTGATACCAATTGAAAGTACACCTAGAAGGCGGTGAATAGGTATAGTGTTAATCTAATGTCAAATGATGCGGAATTAAAATACTAATTGCTAACACACTATGTATAACTAAGAGTGAGCCCGAATTCCCCGTGAAGGGCTCTGAAACTACTCCTCTAGATTCCTCTAGATTAAGAGTTGAGGTACCATTAGAAGCTCTCTTGGTTCAACACAAGTGTGAGCACACAAACAATATCTAGCATTTGAATATGAACAATAAAATCAATGCAAGATATAAAGAGAGATAGAGTTAAGAGATAGTGGATCAAACGCAAACACAAAGATATGTTTCAAAGTTCAAGCCACTGCTCTACGTCCCCGCCTTCACATAGAAAGATTTTCACTATATCCACACAGGATCTTCCACAAAGGGATCTCCACTGAGAAATTACAACTCAACACTGAGAGTACACAACTCCTCTCTCAAACACAATCACCTCTACACAAGAGGGAAAGCACAAAGCCAAAGCAAAGAAAAATACACTTGGTGACCACAAAGATCACAAATAATCTCTTCGTGATCTAGAAAGATCACAAATAATTTTTCTCACAAAAACAAGATTCTATAGATAGGTATAGAATTGATAGCTTAAGTGTGAGAAAACAAAGTATTTTGAAAAATAAAACTCAAAGAAAAACACTTGGAAAAAACATTAGATAGATATGAAAATAAAGATAAAAACAATTTTCCCAAAGACTTCTTTTTCTTTGATTTTTCCAACACTTTGAAAACAAATAAAGATTGAGAATTGAAGCTCAAAAACTTGTTTTAAAAACACTTTAGAAAATGAGCAAGAGGCACTAGAAAACATGTATAAACTTTCTTGAAAAATCTTAATCAAAACAGCCCCCAAAACACCTTTATATAGGGCCAAGGAGAATATAGTCGTTGGGGTTAAAATCTACACAGATTGGGTTGTCGGTCGACCGCCCGGTCGACCGGGCAACGGTCAAATTTTTAACCATTTGGCACTGTCGATCGACCGCCCCAAAGTCAAGACAGCTTGTCGGTCGACCGCCCGGTCGACCGAGCCAAACAGAGACTAAATCTCTTACAGTCGGTTGACCGTGCGGTCGACCGACCATATAGGTTGGGTCCATGTGCCGCGTCTTGTGCACATCGGTCGACAAACCGGTCGATCGAGTTCTGGTCTGGTCGATTGGTCGGTCGACCACCAGTAGGCTCAGAAACTGGGATTATAGGATAGAAAATGTGGACTTTTATATACCTATAAATTCCCATAAAATCACATAAAATCCATAAAATATAAATACTTTAAAATTCAAATATGTGTGATCAAAAATCAACACATGTTACAAACATGTGAACTAGTTTTGAGGCATAAAAATTTAAGCTTAATTACCCAAAACGGTTTTTTTCAAAACTTAGATTTTGAAATAAAAATTCATTTTCTCCAACTTATATAAATACAAAAATAAGATATTTAAATACATTTGAAGCATAGTGTATATGGATAGAATTCAATATACATATATATGATATATCTATGTTTTTGATATTAAATCTCAAAATAAGTTTTGATAAAAACAAAACTTGAAACACATGAATTAGAATCATCAAAATAAGTTTTTCTAAACATTTGATCCATCAATGTATATGAAAGAAATCCAACATACATAAAATCATATAAACTTGTTTTGATTCTATCTATTCATAAAAATAAAACATGTATTCTTGAAAAATCTAAAACCGGTTAAACTGAAACTAATAAACTTTTGAACTTGTGTGTGTGAATACTTGAGCATATCAAGACTAAACTATCTTTTCACAAGATCTAAACTAAACTAAATAAAACAAACTGAAGTCTTCTCGTCGATCTTCATCTTCAATACGACTCGATCCAAACTCGATCTATAGATCTTGACTCCTTCCGAGTACTAAATGCGATCTTGACACGCGAGCTCTTGAATCAACATGTCTTAGCTCCAAAACTGGCTTTGAATTCTTTATTGAAGCTAAGCATCTACTAAGATCTTGATTAATATTTGAAACTTATTAAATACAAGATCATTAGCAAACTTAACTTCATAAGTTTGTCATCATTAAAATTAAGGTGAAGGGCCTTTGGGCTAACAGTTATTGCTAGCTTGTAGGCTCCGGCTTGGATGACTGCTTTGGTCTTGTATGGTCCTTCCCAGTTGGAGGCCAGTTTGCCATCTGTATTTCTTATATCAGTGAGTCTGACCTTCCTCAACAAGAGTTCATCTGGTTTGAACATTCTTCCTCTGACCTTAGTAACATAATAGAGGGCCATTTGCTGTTGTCACTTGGTTATTCTGTAATAGGCTTCTTCTTGGACTTCAAGGAGGAGATGAGGTTGCTTCTCATGGCCTGCTCATTTCTTCTGCACCTAAGTGTTCGATTTGGAATGTGGGCATCTGACTTCTATGGGCGTAATTATTTTGGTGACATAAGTTAGTCGGAATGGGTTTCTCAAGTGGGTGTTCAGAATGTGGTCTAAATAACCAAAGTACTTGTGGCTGCTCCTCGACCCACATGCCCTTCTTCTCTTTGATTTTTCTGGTCAAGGCATGCAGGATATACCTGTTGCTTACTTCTGCTTAGTCATTGCACTGGGGATACCCAACCAAGGAGAATCTAAAATCGATATTTATCCGATCATAAAATACTTTGAAGTCCTTGTCATTGAACAACTTCCCATTATCTGTAGTAATCATCCAAGAAATGCCATATCTACAGACAGCGTTCTTCCCAAAAAAAATTCATTGTTAGTCTCTCGTATCCCCGCTAGTGCCTCGCACTCTACCCACTTAGTGAAGTAGTATGATAATGATGTACTTCCTCTATCCCAATCCTTGTGGAAATAGCCTGAGAAGATTCATTCCCCAATGAGCAAACAAAACAGGGGAGATGGTAAGAGATAGCTTGTTGACTGGTGGCTTCTTAATACATTTATGTCTCCGACATAAATCACACTGATATACAAGCTTTTTAGCGTCCTTTAGGATAGAAGCCAATAATAGCCTTGTCGGAAGACCTTTTCCGCCAAGTTTTGAGCACAAATGTGATCTCTGAAATGCCTTCATGTATCTCTCTGAGTACAAACTCTGCTTTCTCTAGGTTGAAACATCTGAGTAAAGCCTCTTATCTACATGAATGAAGGCTTTTTAAGCAGTTGGTCTCCATTTAGCTCAAAGTGTGGCCCTTGTCTCTTAACCTTCCTCCTGTGTTCCTCTTCCTCTGGCAAAGTTCATATTTTAACAAGTTCTTGATCGGATCCATCCAGCAGGTGTCGATGTGGTGGTTAAGACCTCACTGGGTTTGACAATGCTTGGCTTTAGCAGCACTTCAAAAAAATATCCCCTTTGTTATATTCAGCTTTGGCACACTGGCGATTTCGGACAAGGAATCGACCTTAATATTTTGTTTACGAAGGATATGAATCACTTCTACTTTCTTGAACTTCTTCACCTTAGTCTGGACCTTCTCCAAATACTTTGTCATTATTGGTTCCTTGGCCCCGAAGTTGTCGTTCAACTGCCTAACCACTAATTACAAGTCATTAAAGAGCACAATGACGTCGGCTTCTGCTGCCTCGGCCAGGTCAAGGCCTCCTATCACGGCTTCGTACTCTGCTCCATTATTTGACTGCAAATTTTAGCTTCAAAGCATATTCCACAGCCAGCTCCTAAGGACCAAACATAACTACTCATGCACCAATTTTGTTCAAGGCTCCGTCGATATATATATTCCACATAGGCTGTGGGATTTGGAGTTGTAGAGCTTGGAGATGTGGCGCTTCTTTAACCGCCGAGAGTGGTGCCGAGAAAATGCATTATACTACAAAGTTTCTTAGTGATTGAGCCTTAATCGCCAGTCTTGGTAGATATTCCAATTCATGTTCTGTCAACTAGATTGCCCAAGGAAGCATGATGCCTGAATGATCTGGCTTCTCCAACATTTTTTCAAAGGTTGATTTGAGTATACCACTACTTTGTGAGGCTGAAAATAAGTCCTGAGCTTTCTTACCGAGATGATCTCCGCATAGGCCACCTTCTCAATCTGCTTATATCTCAATTTGACATCTTTGAGGACTTTGCTTACATAGTATACTGGCATTTGGACCTTTTTCTCCTCCCTCACAAGAACCAAACTAATGGTTTCAACGGAAGCTGCAAGGTACAAATATAATTCTTCCTCGTGGATAGGTTGGGTGAGAAGTGGTAGTCTTCCTAGAAAAGCTCTGAGCTCTTCAAATGCTCGTCAACACTCTTTGGTCCATCGAAACTCTTCCTTCTTCTCCACCCCTTGAGAGTTTTCAAGAATGGAAGAGCTTTTTCTGCATGTTGAGAGAGGAAGAGATGTAGAACAACCAACCGACCTGTCAATTTCTAGATGTCCCGAGTATTTCTTGGTTCATGGAGGTTCAGAAGGGCTTGAATCTTCTATGGATTTGCCTCTATTCTTTGGCTGGTGGTCATCAACCCAAGGAATTTTTTCAAATCACATCAAAGGCACACTTGCGGGGTTCAATCTCATGTTGTTTTACCTCAGCTCTGTGAAAGTCCCTTGTAGGTAATCCACATGTTCCTATGCCCAAACCGATTTTAATAACATTTCATTCACATATACCTCTATATTTCTTCCTATTTTTCCTGCAAATTTTGCTAACTGCCCTCTGGTAAGTGGCTTTAGTATTCTTCAGCCTAAATGGCATTACTTGGTAACAATAAGTGTCATCGTGATGAACATTGTCCTATCTTTATCCTTCTTGCTCATTCGTATCTGATTATACCCCGAGAATGCATCCATAAAACTGAGGAGACCTTGACTGAAGATTCGTCTACCAATTGATTGACTTTGGATAAGGGAAACAATCCTTCGGGTAGGCCATGTTGAGGTTTGTGAAATCCGTACACATTCTTCACTTACCATTTGGTTTCTTATCATCACCACATTTGAGAGCTAGTCTGGATAGAGGACTTCTCTAATAAAGTCAGCCATCAGGAGCTTCTATACTTCTTCCTTCGTCACCCCTTGTTTCTCCAGCCCGATATACTTTTTTTTTTGCTTTATTGGCTTCCAATATGTGTCAATATTCAACTCATGTTCGATCAAAGATCAGTCAATTCCAGGTTGCGAACTAGCAAAAATGTATGCATTCTTTCACAACAAAGTTATTATCTGAGCTTGTTGTTTTGTTGAAAGGAGTGATCTGATCTAGACCTTCTTACAAGGATCCGCCTTATCTAGTGGGACTCGGATTACCACCTAGACTGGGGATCCCTGTTGCAAATGATCTTGGGCTTTCACGTTAAGGGTGTCGATTGCCAGAGATTTTTCACATCTCTTCACCTGGTGAAAAGGGTGTAACACTTCTTTGCTATCTCAGTGTTGATCCTGGTACAACTTACTCCTTCTTTAGCCAGAAACTTGATACCTTGGTGCCATGTTGACACAATCGCCCTCATGGCATTTAGAGAAGGTCGACCCAATATAATGTTACATTGACGGCCTATTCATGACTAGGAATTCGATCATCACAGTTGTTCGAGGTTCATTTATTCTTCAATTTTCCCAAGTGGTCAGTGAAATTGTTGAGCGGCTGGGCCACATCTTCAATATGGATCAGCCCAAACCTAATTCATCATAGACATTTAAGAAGAGGACATGAACTGTCAGTGTCTATCAGGAACTCTCTTCATTTCGCACTCCATGATTTTTCACAGAATTCACGACTGGATCATTTGCCATTGAACTGGGTTCAAGTCTTTCTCATCTTCCTTCGTGAGTGACTTAACACCTCACTTTCTTCAATGGGGGTCCAAGCAAAAAGATTTCTCTATGAATTGCTTTCTTTGGTCTGTTGCCCGGGCCACCTGAAATGACATGGATGACCCGTAGTTCAACCGTCTGCTCTTGCTTGACCTAGGCTCCCTTTCCTGTTGCTTGTCTCTGCCCTAATCATCCAGATAACATCGCATATAGCCTTTTCGGATCAACGCTTCAGTGTCTTCTTCTAACTGTCGACATTGGTCAGTATTATAACCATGGTTGCTTGTCTCTACCCTAATCATCCAGATAACATCGCAGATAGCCTTTTCGGATCAACGCTTCAGTGTCTTCTTCTAACTGTCGACATTGGTCAGTATTATAACCATGGTCCTTATGATAGTTATAATATTTTCTATTATCTCTCTTGTCTGGATTAGTCTTCATTCTGGGCGGAGCACGAATGAGATAGCTCTCCTTCTGAATTTGCATCAAGGTGTAGGATCTCGGTGTGTTGAGTGATGTAAAGGGTTCAAACCTTCGGATTGGTTTGCAATGTCTATTATTTTCTTTCCTCTTAGGGGCATTGTCTAACTTCCTCATGCTTTCTTTCTCAACTTTCTTTTCTTGCTCTCTTCCAGCATATGTCAATACCAAAGCTTCCTCGGCATTCACGTGCTTCTCGGTATGATCCATCATATCTTCCACATCCTCGGGTGGCTCTGTGAGAAGGAAAGTGATTAATTTGAGTTTCTAGTTCCATTGATGAGTGTTGCCATTGTGGTGTCCAAATTGACCTATGTCATCTCCAACATGGCATCATTGAAACGCCTAATATACAGTCTTAAACTCTCCCCTTCATCCTGCCTGACATTCATCAGTTCGACTGATTGTTGGCCCAGTAGCTTGTCACTCTAGTTTTGATGATGATTAACTCATGTACTTATAGTACTAATGATCTTGTGGTGTTTAAGTTTCAGATATTGATCAAGATCTTAGTTGGTGATTAGCTTCCTCAAAAAACTCAAAGTCAAGTTTGGAGCTAACACATGGTGATTTAAGAGTTCAAGTGTAAAGAACACATCAAGTACTCAAGAGGAGTCTAGCTCAAGGGATCAAGTTAGGATCAAGTTTATATGGAGAAGATCTTCAAGAAGACTTGTGTCTTGTGTTTGTAAGTTTAGATTTATGTAAAAAATAGATTAGTTTTGATTGCTCAAGCTTACACACACGCACAATAGTTTTGGTATTCAGCTTAACCCGTTTTGGTTAGCAAATTTGTGCTTATACGGTTTACATCTCAAAAGAATAAGTTTTATAGTTTGTAATATGTGTTGGATTCTATCCACACATAATAGAGCTTTATTTGTTTAAAGAAACTAATTTTGATGATTTATTGGGTTTCGGTTTAACAAATTTATGTTTTTGGTTTTCATAAATAGATTTCATTAAAAACTAGTTTACATTAGTTTTTATGTGTATTCAATTTCATTCATACACATTGGTACTTCATTGTATTTTACAAACTTATTTTGATGAGTTGACTTCATGAGTCTAAGTTTTGCTTTTACAAATGTCATTTTATGTAATATATTGTCAAAAACAAATTTATATCATTTTATATTGGTATTGAATTCTATTCATACACATTGAACTTCAATTGAGTTTGATAACTTGTTTTTGTTTATGGGGTTTGGAAAAATATGATTTTCTATTTAAAAGTTTATTTTTAGAAAATACGGTTTTGATTTCAAGATTGAATTTCTATATCTCAAAAATAAGTTCATTTGTTTATAATATGTGTCAATTTTTGATCACACATATTTGTACTTCATTATATTTACATGAAATTATTTTTGTAGAATTTATTAATATTTATTGGTATTTAAATTTGATTTAAGAAGATGTTTAAAATGTTTCAAATTTTGGTTTTTGGGCTGAAGTCAGTCGACCACACAGTCGATCGTCTGCCGAACTCATTTGCTCTACCGGTCAACCGCACGGTCGACCGATGTGCACATATGTGCACAATCTCAAGAGAGCTAGATCTCGATCAACCAACCAAACAGCCGCAACGATCGACCGGTCGACCGACTATGATTACAGAGCTCTTTGATTTTCTCGGTCGACCGTTCGGTCGATCAGAAACCCCCAACAGTCCCATTAACAGTTGACCGACCGGCCAATTCTGGCAGATTTTGACCCCCAACGGCTAATTATTTCTTGGCCAATTTATAAGGGTTTCGGGCTAATTTTTCAATAAGATTTTTCAAGTGTTTTAATCCCAATTTTTAGTGCTCTATTGCTTATTTTCTAAAGAGTTTTTCAACAAGTTTTGGGCTTAATATCTATATCTTCTCTATTGTTTTGAAGTTTTGAAAATCAAAGAAAACAAGTTGTGAAATACAAGTTTTAGTTCTTCAAAGTTTCTACATCTTAATACAAGTTTTCCCAATTGTTTTCTAAATAGTTTCATTTTCAAAATCTTTGTGTTCTCACAAGCTTGAGCCATCATTGCAAAATCTATTATTTAGGATCTTGTATTGTGAGATTTTTGGTTTGTGATCTTTGTGATCACCAAGTGTTGTAAACTATTCTCTTTGCTTTGTGTTTTGGCTTTGTGCCTTCCCTCTTGTGTAGAGGTGACTTGCTTTATGCATTGACTTTGTGCCTTGACTTTGTGCCCACCTCTTGTGTAGAAGTTGTATCATTTGTGGAGTTGCTTAGTGGAGATAGTGAAAATCCTTCATGTGGTGAAGGCGGGGGCGTAGTGCAAGTGGCTCGAACCTCAAAACAAATCTCTTGTGTTTTATATTAATATCTCTCTCTACTCTACTCTCGTTTATATCTCGCATTGTTACTATTATTGCTCATCTTGTACATGCTTGATATTGTACCTTTACTTGTTTTAATCTAAGAGAGCTATTGAAGAGCTTTAACTCTTATAAAAGAGGAATCTTGAGGAGAAATTTTAGAGCCCTTCACAAGGAAGCTGACTTCACTCTTAGGACATTTATTGTGTTGAGTTTTGTTAGCATAAAGTTTTAAATTCGCATTTGATTAGTACTACACCAATTCACCCCTCCTCTAGGTGTACTTTCATCGATGTCTTCTTCCTTCTCCTCTCTGCAATGAATTGTTGGATGAAGAGCCGAGATAGTTGTCTGAAATTGGCAATGATGTCCGGCATCGAGGAGTTGTACCAATCCAATATCGCTTTCTTCAAAGTTAGTTAAAAGCTCGGCAGAGGATGACATCCTTGAACTTATGGAGTATCATGATTGCCTGATAACTCCTGGCGTGATCAAGTGGGTCACCTGTTCCATCATAACTCTCCAACTTTATGAGCCTGAAGTCTTTCAGGAGTTCGACTTGCAGCACCTCTTCGGTAAAAAGAGGACTACTAATGCCTTCGATGGAAAATCCTCCGTCTTCTTTTTTCCTCTCTTCATCTGATCCAATCAACTTTCATCCTCTTTATCTCTTGCTCATAAGAATTACGATGGGAGAGGTCAGAGTAAGCCATGGAATTCATCTAGCTGACACTTTCTTCTCGGGGAGTGGTCATCTGGGTGGAGTCCTTCAATTGATTGTTATCGAGACTAGTCTCCTCGATTCTTCTTCTAAGCTCATTCTGGCGTAGGTGGTGAGGGTTGGCGGATAGATTCTTCGGTATTTCTTTCTGTCAAGAGGCGTGGTTTTCTCTACTCCTTCTCACCCTTTGGATTTTGGGGGTGGAATAGGTTGGGAATTCCGTCGACACTCGTCCCGAGGGCTCTCTGTGGCATGTCATGCTCATCTGATTTTGAAATTGGATAAACTATTCCATGGTGACATAATGTGGTTGCTGAGGGGGAATTTGTTGCAAAGGTTGTGTAGGAGTCTAAGGGTGAATGGCGATAGAGGAAAATGAAATGGGGGAATCAGGGGTACTGGATGGCTCGGACCTTGAGGTGTAGATGTCTAATTTGCACTGGCTTGAGGTGTTGGTGTTGTGTGGTCCCTGATCTCCTGGAGTATTGGTACTCCAGAATCAGAGCACACGCCCTCGCCTTGAGCAGTGTAGTTATTATAGGTGTTCATTATCTATTTCCCACAGACGACGTCAGTGATGAAGTATGAGAAACTGGGTCTAAGCCCACTCTGATTCTGAGGTAGGGGTGAAGCACCTCAAGAGTCCAATATGACTTGCAAGACAGAGTATTTAGGGGGTCGGGTCTTGGTTCAGCCAAAGCCCGTTGATGGTCAAATCAGAGTCCGAGATATAAGCAATAAATAGAGGAAGTAAATATTGGTAGGAGTGATAAATGGCATAGTATACCTATCTTGGTGGGTGTGACCTCCTTTATATATGGTATATGAAGGGACAATATAGTCATTGCTGACGGGAAACATGTCATACCCTGTCCTTGTACATTCATGAATATGTTTGAGTTGATGGGTGTATTATCAGTATATGTGCGTGCGAACACTCATCCACAAGCCATTGTTACTTATAATGACTTACTTCTACTTAGGAAATAAAATTTATTTGTATATCATATAACAAAAGATTAGAAATTATCGATATATATGTTATAAAATCCAATAAACGACTAGTACAATACGTTTATGCACTTGCAGTCAAAGAAGTTACACGAGGAAGAAGTTCACAATTTATACAAAACAATAGTTGCATATACATATATATTGATTTTGATAAGTATATAACATGTAACGTATAGCTTTTTACTTGGTCTCTATATTTATTGTTTACCTCAGTGTGTTCAAGCATATTATATATTGCTGCAAACCAGCTAAGTATAAAATTTCATGTCACGAAAAGCATTACAATTTGAGTTTTAATCATTTTTTATTCAGATCAGACACACACATATATAATATAAATAAATAAGAGACCAAGTGCTTATGACCCACTACAATCATTTGAGCTATAATAATTTCAAATAAATTCTTGACACATGTGATAGGTGTTAAGGAAAACAATCAATGGTTCAATATGTTTTAGTGGAAAGTAAATTTAAATAAAAGAATTATTTAGATGGAATTAAGATATTTAAACATTTAATAGATATTTTCAAAATAAAATTATATAACTCGCTAATAGAATATGATATCAATTCGTTAAACATTTGAGTTAAATAACTATAACCTGAATGATATAATTGAAAACTTTAAAAGAGTGGACTTACACAACAATAACATTGGATGGCCGATCTAAAATATGATATCAAATGTAAAGTTTATTTTTGTCTATTGTATTATATAGAGAAAGAAAGACAAGAGAAACAATGAGTTTATATTAAATAGAAAGACATACCAGAAAATAAGATATCCAAAATCGAGCAAAAATAAGATTTTCTCATGTGGCTCTTTCATAAAAGTTATCGTCTGTCTATCATCCTCATCCGAGAGCGACAGAGTTAGAAAGAGCAGCAACGAACTTCTTCTTTCCCCCTTCCTCCTCCTCCTCTCTCCCACAACCTCCTCCTTCTTCTCCTAGCCTCTTCCTCTCTTATCACCGTCACTGTCTCTCTCGCCGCCATCGCTCGATTTTTCACTGTCAAAAGTCGTACTATCCAGAATTACTCTTATAGGGTCTAAAAGTACATAAATATCCAAACCCGATAACCCAATCGGATCCACAGTCGAACGGTTCCTTCACCTCTCGGAGATTATATCCTCTCGTTCTGCCGTGGCAGCTCGAGTGATAAGGATACGATGCTGTTATCAGTCCGAGAGCCTCTCGACCTCTCCTCCGCCGCCCGAGTCTCGTCACCTCCCCGTCGAGGTACGCTCACCGCCTCTGCTGTCGTGCTGTGCTCTCCGTCGAGGGAAGGGGCCCAAAAGAGGAAGGTGCGTGCCCTTTCAATCTCAAATTAAATTGGGTCTTCGTTTTTTTTTTTTCCTTTTTTTTGGGGTTAATTTCTTCTTGTGGATTCGAAATTAGTTGCTTTTTGAGTTTTCGGTAACTGTTATTTTGTTGGGTTTTTGCTCAAATTTTTGAAATTTTCCAGTGGCAATTTTGTATTGTGAAGGAAGTAGCTACAGAGTGAGGAGGATTAAGATTGTGGAACTATGAAAAATGACCCAAGATTTAAGTTTGCGGTACAATTGCTCTATTTCACTGTACAATTTGGACGATTTTGACACTAGTATCAAAAAATCTCTCACTAGTGTAATGTACCAGTATAAAAATTATCCCGTCTTTTCTCCTTAAGAACGTATGTATACATTTGTAGTGCTCCTCTATAATCCTTGCAAGCTATTCATAATTCATGAATATTGTGGATCACAACTCTATATCTCGGACAAATTTTTGTAATGTGAGCCCTTGAGAACTTAAGCTATTATGTAGTGGATGATGCAAAAAAGATGGAATGAAAATATTAGAGCACTCATGGAAAACTTGGAATTATTAAAATTGAACCGAGTTTGAATCCTGCTTTCAGACACGCAAATCTTGTACCGTAACATAGATGGCTTTGATTAAAAGGATTGAGCTATTTCGGTAGATTTTATCAGAACTGACTTAACATCACAGCTGAGATGACCTTTAAGCTGTTCGGCGTTTGAGGAGTCTTATCCTCTGATTATGCTCATGCGACCAATGAGCAAACCTCGAAGTTCCCTCAGATGAAAGGTTTTCCTGAAGAAGAGGAGACATGTCATACCATTGGAATTGCATTCATCTTTGTTTACAATTCATGGAGAAATATTTAAACCGTGTTGAGTGCAGAAGAAAGGGTTGTGGTTACTGTAAAGGAGTCAGTTCATGAATATGTGTGTTAAAGGTTTAGCAAAATGAATGAATGTCTTAAATATCTTGGATGAGAGTTCATTTAGTACTTGAATAAGCTAGTAAGACAAATGGATACATGCTTCTACAGGAATTGGACTTGAAGAATTCATGCGGACGATTAAATATGGTTGATAAAGGCTTTATAGATTGCTGAATGGTTGGCTCACTGATCATCTTAGCCATGTATCACTTTGTACTTAAATTTATACATGTACACTTAATACATGTAAACTTCTGAGTATATCACTAATTTTACTTTCTTTTGTCTTCATTTTTTAGTTCAAGAAAGGTTAGATAGAAGTGTTACTCATTCTTTATGCTAGAATTCCATGATATGATCAGTTTGGCTTTATGCACGAAAGTCAACTGTAAAAGCTACTTATTTACTAATACAATTGATGGAGATATTGGGAGAGAAGAGAGACCTATATATGATTGTAATGATTTAGAGAAAACTTATGATAGGATCCCTAGGGAGGTAATTGTGGGTTCACGTGTGGGGGGGGGGGGGGGGGGGGGGGGGTTAATAGGTCAAGTGCTAATCTAATGCGAAAGTTAAAAACAATGGCTAAATAAAAACTAACACAATTATAGATTCCAAACATTGAAGCCGAATTCCCGATGAAGGGCTCTAGAACTTCTCCTCAAGATTCCTCTTTTATAAGAGTTGAGGTGCTTCAATAATTCTCTTTGATCAAAACAAGTAAATGCACAATATCAAGCATATATAAATTGAGCAGTAATAACAATGCAAGATATAAGAAAGAGTAGAGTTGAGTTGAGAGAGCAAACGCAAACACAAGGAGATGTTTCGAGGTTCGCCACTTGCTCTACGTCTCCGCCTTCACTTAGAAGGATTTTCACTATCTCCATAAAGGAACTCCACAAGGGATACAACCCCTATAGAAGAGGTGGGTATAAAACCAATAGACATCTATACATGAGGTGGGCACAAAGCCAAGACACAAAGCAAATACACCTCAACACAAGAGGGTAGCACAAAGTAACTTGAGGAAGAACAACACTTGGTGATCACTAAGATCACAAATTAGAAATCTCATAAAAACAAGAAATTCTAAAAGGATAGGTAGAAATGATAAACTCAAGTTTGTAAGAAAAACTAGAAGTGTTGAAATGAAGCTTTTAAGAAAACACTTGAGAAAATATCCTTGAAAATATAAAAATTTAAAGCGCAAAATTTGAATTTCCCAAAAACTTGTTTTCTTGATTTTTCAGAACTTTAAACACAAATTTTCTCAATAAAAATCTTTTCAAAAAATCTCTTCAAATTCTTGTAAAACTTTTGTTAAAAACTCTCTCCAATGATCCCTATTTATAGGAGTACGGTAAAGATGATTAAAGAATTAATCTGGGCATAAAACAGGTGTTAAAACCCTAAGAAAGAGAAAAATGATCATTTGAAAAAAGATAAAAACAGTTTAAATAAAAAACTAGCCGTTTCTAGCTGTTTAGTGAGAGATCGGTTGACCAGACAGTCGATCGCCAACGACTATAAAAAATAGTCGTGGGAGCCAGCGGTCGACAAGTGGGTCGACTGAGCTCAAACAAAGAACTTTGGTCCTCCAGCGGTCGACCGGCGGTCGACCGAACCTGAAACAGAGAGCAAGCCTCTTTCTGCGGTCGATAAGTCAGTCGACCGACATGCATAGCACAAAGAAGTACATATCCGGGCGGTTGACCGATAGATCACTCTCTTTGGATAGCAGTCAACTGAGCGGTCGACCGGCTACAACTCAAAAACTTGATTTTTAATTTTTTTTAAATTTATTTTTAAATCCAATAAATCTTTATAAATTCTACTAAAATAAGTTCATGTAAATAAATTAAGGCACCAATATGTGTGAACAAAAATTCAACACATATTACAAATATGTGAATTATTTTTGAGATGTTAAATACCATTTTTAAAATACAAAAATGTTTTTTCAAAACTAAATTTTAAATTAAAAATTTTCAAAATTTATATAAATGCAAAAACAAGTTTATTAAACTCATTTGAAACACAATGTATATGGATATAATCCAATACACATATAAAATGATATTAACTTGTTTTTGAGAAAATTTATTCATGAAACCAAAAACATATTCTAGTTAAATCCAAGCGGTTAAATTGAAGCACCAAAACTTTGTTCTTAAAGACAAAACGGGTTAAACCGAAACTTGTGATCTTGAAGGCCAATATTAAACTTTTTTGTGTATGTAACTGTGCAAGCTTAAGCAATCAAAACTAATCTAAACTTTACACAAATCCTAAACATATAAACTCTAGACTTAAGTCTTCTTAAAGTTATAATCTCTTTTCTATCTTGACTTGATCTAAACTTGATTCCTTGAGTTAGACTCCATCTTGAGTGCTTGATGCGTTCTTGACGTTTCAGCTCTTGAATCAACTCATGTTACCTTCAAAATTTGACTTTGAATTTTTGTTGAAGTTAAATACCAAACTAAGATCTTGATGAATATCTGAAAATTAAAAACAGTACAAGATCATTAGTACTATAACTACATACTATAACTACATGAGTTAATCATCATCAAAATTAGAGTGATAGGCCTTAGGCCAACAATCTTTTTTTTTATAATGACAAAATTCATGGAATTATATATGCATGAATTAGTGAGAAGCTTTGTAAAAGCTGCCCTAACTCATTCATAACAAATAAGCATAAGATATGCAATAAAGCTCTATAATTAGTCACCCCTTGCTAAAAGCAAGCAAGGCACAAACATATATATGCAAAACACTAATATAAAACATGCATATATGAATACTAAATCTCTCTCCTCTTTTTGTCAGTTCATCAACAAAGAGGTAAAAATAATAAGGTAAGATAAATGTATATGTGATATAAATTCATGACGAGAGAGACATTAAGTTAGCTTCCCTTGCATACATGTGTTACATGGAGAAGGGATTACTAAGCTCTAAACCACATAGACATAATATGCAATGTATAGATGAAGATATTGAGCTCCCTCTATACATATATATTATACAAAGAAGAGAGGTCAATCTCTTCTTTATATAATACACTCATCACAAATTTACATATAGATAAGATGTTAAGTTAACTCCTCTTGCATATAGACAAAACAGATTAAACATAAAATTTGAAAACAATTGAAAGTTTGATTTTCTGAACCAATTGAAAGGATAAATAATTTGAAGGATACCAATTGTAAACTTGAAACCAATTTTGAAATTGAAATCAATTGTGAGTTTGAAAACAATTTAGAAGCCAACATAGATATCAAGTTGTAAAACAATTTTGATACCAATTGAAGGTTTAAACATGATATCAATTGAATAGATAATGAAAGTCCATGATATCAATTTGAAACTCTAAATATTTGATATATAGATACCTATTGTAATAATTGATATAAAAATATATGAAAAATTTTGAAAACAAAAAAAATAGCAAGTCAATTTTCCTTTTGCAAAATTGTTTAAGCGTTCTTTCATTTTGTCAAAAAGAAGGGTTAAAATACCAATTTAAAGTCAGAATTTTCTCCTCTATTTTTGAAACAAACATAGAACTAATGCATAAGCTTGTAAAAATATACTAATTTATTTGAAAAGAAGTCAAGCTTAGCATGAAACCAATTGTGCTATAAGAATATATTTGGACAATGTTAAACATGCACAATAAATCATACATATATATGATACCAATAAAAATTTAATATTGCTTGAAATATGAGGCATACATATATTGTAAATATGAATATGTATATAAAAATCAGGCATCATGTGAATTATGTGTATGTATAACTCATTGATAACACCAACTTACATGCACATGTGAAAGGAATATTTATTTAAGAGCATACAAGACATGATCACCCAATCATCCTCTCACTAAGGGTGAAATTTTCAAAAATAAGTATTTGAAAATAGTTTGAAAATACCAAATATAAAGAATGATTAAAAAATGCATTTTAAAGAGAGTACATGTATAAATGTAAGAATCATCAAAACTATGATACACACACATAGCTAAATAAGAATTGAGTACACAAAAGATATGGATCTAATATGGCGCAAAATCAAGAGTGTATTTCAAAAGGTATACAAGTATATCACAAGTTCTAACATAAGTTGTATTTAAACACATAATCAAAATATGCAAGCTATGATATGCTAAAAAAATATCCAATTAAAGCATATAAAAACATGATATGAAGGATAGAGATAGTTACAATACTCAAAGAACTAATCTTTATTTCTCCAAAAATAAGGTGGTCCTTTTTCACCTAAACTTCTTAATAGTGATGCATCCATAGATATGTCCATTCCGATTGCATTCACCACTAAGGCATCAAAACTCTCTCACGTTTTGAAAGAGCCCACATTTACATCAAAAACAATTAGTGTGGACTTTGGTACCCAAAACTTTTTAAGTCCTTAAATGTTAGTATTTCGAACTCAAATATTTGTATTTGAAATTTTTAATTTATCAAAATAAAACTTGGTTAGATGATCTTTGTGGTTACAATATGAGCAATGATACACGTTGGCATATTGTGAGTGTTTGATGTGTGTGTGCATACCATGGAGTTTTTGCATGAAAATGCGGAGCTTGTTTCTTTTGAAACAAAAATTTCAATCTTTATGGTCAAAAGCACATTGGCTCAAGTTTGAGCCTAAACAATCAATCTTATTTTTTCAAAATACAAATCTCATTTTTATCAATACAAAAAACATTATCTGCATAAGAAGTGTGAAAAATAAAAATTCTTTTCTTTGAAAATCAACTCAACTTTGTTTTTCAAAGATTCATTTTCTTTTAAAATTATTTCATTTTCTTTTAAAACAAAATTAAGTTTTGAAGATAAAGAGTCATTTTCTTTCCTTAGTTTCAAAATTTTCTTTTTTCATTAAATCATATTTTTCAAGCAATTCTTCACAATACAAAGCAAGATCATCAAAAGATAATTTATCTCTCTTCGAGGTCGGATTTTGAATTTACCTCAAGTGGATCATCCCCTTGGACCATGAACATAGATGCGTGAAATCAACTTCAGATTCACTATTTGAATCACAAGAGGTAACTTTCATTGCTTTCTTCTTGCCCTACCTTCTTGTGTCACTTTTCCTTTTATTTTTAAGATACATATTGATGTTCTTCACTAGGACAGAGAGTTCTTCATCTTTCGAGGTAGTTAGAGTTGTAACACATTTCTTTTTGTAATCTCTAGGGAGGCCTTGAGTGCAACACTCATCTTCTTTTGTGGCTCATGATCTTTCCTTATCTTGTTTTCATCTCCATCTCATGGGTCTTCAAGTTTCCTATGAAAGCGGTGAAGTCCATCTCTTCTCTATCCTTGAGCTCTTTCAAGGTGATAGCTTTGACTTCCCAAGCTTGAAGAAGTGCTCTTATGATTTTTCACATTTTTTGTTCATTATCGATAGGCTTATCTATATAAATAAGTACATTAGTAATTGTAGTGAAATGGGTAAGCATACCGTCAATGAATTTATCTTCAAACATATGAAAGTTATCATATTGAGAATTTAGTAAATCAATCTTAACTTTCTTAACTTGTGATGTGCATTCATGTGTAGTGATCAAAACTTGTCAAATACCATATGCACATGTACAGTTCATAACGTTTAAAATATCATCATTATTCAAAGATTGTAACAATGCATAATGAACTTTAGACTTGGCATTGTATTCCTTAACGGCAATTCAGACTCACCCCCGGGATAAACAAATGGTTTTGAAATAGCCTTAGCTACTCTACTATCGAATAAATTCAAGAAAATGGTCATCTTAACCTTCCATATAGGAAAGTCAAGTCCATCAAATTGGGTGGACAATATATGTTAGATTTACCACCATATGCCATGTGTGCCAAACAAATATGATTATTAGCAAATAAAGAATTTCTCTATGGTGATTAAACCGAATATCAAGAGCACCAAGCTCTGGTACCAATTATAGGTTCACTTATAGAGGGGTGAATAAGTGAAGTGTTAATAAAATGCGGAAGCTAAAAACAATGGCTAAATAAAAACTAACACAATTATAGATTTCAAAGAGAAACCAAATTTCCGGTGAAGGGCTCTAGGACTTCTCTTCAAGATTTTTCTTTTATAAGAGTTAGGGTGCTTCAATAGCTTTCTTGAATCAAAACAAGTAAGACACAATGTCAAACATATATGAATTGAGCAATAATAGCAATGCAATATATAAGCAAGAGTAAAGTGGAGTTGAGAGAGAGAGAGCAAACGCAAACACTAGGATATGTTTCGAGATTCGAGCCATTTGCTCTACGTCCCCACCTTCGCCTAGAAGAATTTTCACTATCTCCACAAAGAAACTCCACAAATGATATAACCCCTACACAAGAGGTGGGCACAAAACCAATGAATCTTTACACAAGAGGTGGACACAAAGCAAATACATCTCTACACAAGAGGGTAGCACAAAGTAATTTGAGGAAGAACAACACTTGGTGATCACTAAGATCACAAACTAGAAATCTCACAAAAACTAGAAATCCTAGAAGGATAGATAAAAATGATGAGCTCAAGTTTGTGAGAAAATCTAAAAGTCTTGAAATGAAGCTCTTAAGAAAAAAACACTTGAAAAAAAATATCCTTGAAGATATAAAAATTTGAAGCACAAAACTTGAATTTCTCAAAAACTTATTTTCTTGATTTTTTAAAACTTTAAACACGAGTTTTCTTAATAAAAAACTGTTCAAAAATCTCTCAAAATCTTGTAAAATTTTTGTTAAAAACTCTTTCAATGAGCCCTATTTATAAGAATAGGGTGGAGATGATTAGAGAATTAATCTGCACATAAAACAAGTGTTAAACGTTCAGAAAGAAAATTTGCCTGTTTGGGAAAAGACAAAAATAGTTTAAATAAAAAATTAGCTGTTTCTGGCTATTTAGCCAGAGATCGATCGACCTCCCAGTCGACCGCCAATAATTATAAAAATAATTATTGGAGCCAGCGATCGATCGGTCGATCGACCGAGCTCTGCTCCTCTAGCGGTCGACCGAGCCCAGAAACAGAGAGCAAGCCTCTTTCTGCGGTTGACCGACAGAGCACTCAGCTCTGGCTAGAGGTCGACGGCTACAACCCAAAAACTTGATTTTAGATTTTTAAATTCTTTTTAAAATTCATTTTTAAATCCAATAAATCTCTGTAAAATCTACTAAAATAAGTTCATATAAATACATTAAGGCATCAATATGTGTGAACAAAAATTTTACACATATTATAAACATGTGAACTATTTTTGAGATATTAAATACCATTTTAAAATACAAAATTTGTTTTTTCAAAACTAAATTTTAAGTTAAAAAAAGTTTCAAAAACTTGTATATATGCAAAAACAAGTTTGTTAAACTCATTTGAAGTACAATGTGTATGGATAGAATCCAATATACATATAAAATGATATGAACTGTTTTTGAGAAAATTCATTCATGAAATCAAAAACATATTCTAGTTAAATCGAAACAGTTAAACTGAAACACCAAAACTTTGTTCTTAAAAACAAAACGGGTTAAACCGAAACTTTTGATCTTGAAGGCCAATATTAAACTTCTGTGTGTGTAAGTGTACAAGCTTGAGCAATCAAAACTGATCTAAACTTTACACAACTTCTAAACATACAAACTCTAGACTTAAGTCTTCTTGAAGATATGATCTTCTTTTCCATCTTGCCTTGATCCAAACTTGATTCTTTGAGTTAGACTCCATCCTAAGTGCTTGATGTGTTCTTGATGCTCAAACTCTCGAATCAACTTGTGTTAGCTTCAGAACTTGACTTTGAATTTTTTGTTAAAGTTAAATACCAACTAAGATCTTGATCAATATCTGAAACTTAAAAACAACACAAGATCATTAGTACTATAACTACATGAGTTAATCATCATCAAAACTAGAGTGATAGGCCTTTGGGCCAATAGTAATGCAGTGTGTTTTAGAAAAGAAATAAATATATCATTGGTATATTAATGTGATTATAGATATGTATGTAATAATTAGGGTGAGAACCATCAAAGAAGAGATTGAGCCAGTCTCTATCATTATAGGCTGACATTGGTGATTAGTAGTTCTTATCTTTTTTGCATTGTGAAGCC
Source organism: Agave tequilana (assembly GCA_038442645.1). Classification (NCBI taxonomy): domain Eukaryota; kingdom Viridiplantae; phylum Streptophyta; class Magnoliopsida; order Asparagales; family Asparagaceae; genus Agave; species Agave tequilana. The sequence goes on from JAVJIF010016137.1 coordinate 81,229, forward strand.
ATTATTATTCAATACTTTAGGCACATTCTGGATGAAGTCCCATGGTGTATATTTTTGTTGATGATACAGTATTAGTTGTTGAGATTAGAGAAAGACTAAGTTCTAAACTAGAAAGATGGAGAGAAACTTTAGAATCTAAAGCATTTAGCATTAGCAGAACAAAAATAGTGTTCAACACAAATTGATGGTCAATAATACTTTAGAGTGCTCATTTTCGTTACTTTTTAGTGAAAATAATTAAAGTAAGCAAAGAATTAGATATTCTCATTATTTAGGAATAATAATTCATCAAGATGGTGAGATTGAGGAGCATGTAATTCATAGAATCAAAGCTGGATGGTTAAAGTGGAGAAGGGCTTTTAGAGTTTCATGTGATCGGAGAATATTCGTGAAATTGAATGGTGAATTCTATAGAACATCTATAAGACCTATTAATGCTCTATGGTTTGGAATGTTGGGTAATTAAAATACATGTCCAACATTGAGTGTATCAAAAATAAGAATGTTGAGATGGATGAGTGACAACATACTGAGAGATATGATAAGAAAGGAGTGTATCGGTAAAAGGTTAGAGGGTACTCCAATAATCCTATTGAGCATAAAATGAGAAAGAATCAATTGGGATGGTTTGAGGATATGCAATGTAGGTTAATGAGTGCGCTAGTTAGAAAAAGGGACGGATCATGGTTTTAATGGTGCGATAAGGACTAGAGGGAGGCGAAAACAAACTTGAATGGCGGAAGTTAAAAAATATTTGTTAATGCTTTATTTTATTAAGTAGATGGCCTTTAATAGAGTTGAATGGAAGAAAACAATTCATGTAGCCGACCCCACATAATTGGGATAAAGGCTTTGTTATTGTTGATGTATCTTCTCTCCTTATTGCTCCAGACATCGGCCCATGTGGATGTCATCATTTGTATGTATTTAGTCTGTGATATGATACATATTATGTGCTACAGCTGATAATATTATGGGAGAAATTCTTTCTTTAATGTGAATGTCTAGATTCAAACAAGCCCTAAATCATCTTGGTAGTTGTACAGAGGAGATCCTTGTATGGCTATAATAATGTTTCTTCAGATATACCACATATTTTCCTTTTTCAGATGATCAAAGTCAATCTGTTTCATTGAACTGTTTTGGAAGTTGAAACTTGCCATTTTTGTTTACTGCAGCAAAGTGGCACACTCTACATATGAGCTTAGCTCAGTGATGATTCTTGTACTGCCTTTCTATTCATTTGGATTTTATTTGTAGTTAATTTCTGTTACATAGTTTCCTTTAACTTTATACCTGATGGTTTTTTGTTTTAATTAGCTAATTAGAGCCTTTTGGAGGTGCACTCAACAGGTTGATGGCTCTGTTTTTGATCCCTTGGGTTTAAACTCAGAGACATCTTCAAGCCTTGGTGCTGCTTAGGAAAGTGTTCAAGCGTTCTTCTTCCAAACATTTGAAAACACATCGGGCACTAGAACGGAAAAATCTTGAAATCGAGGGCTTGCAGGTTTGTTCATTGTTAATATTATTTCCTCTATGTGCATTGCTTGATTAATATTCAAATGAGTGGAAGGACTGCCAATACTTTCTGAGCAAAATCAAGCGATGGCTAGTCCTCATTGGTAACTATATTTTATGTGGATGCTTGTGTAAATTATAGAAACAAGTCTACCTTCAAGAAACTTACTTTAATTAGGAACTGTGCTATTAAATTAAAGTCATTTGAATTGTCCAGATATTTTGTGAGTACAACCCACACATGAATTCATATATTATTTTTTTAAAAATTTGTGGGTAAGTTTAATTGGGCTAAAACGGTAAATACTTAAAAAATTCATTATCCTAGAGGAGATTGTGCATGTTTATACTTCAATATAAAAGAGGAGAAAAGGAAAAAAAAAAGGGTAAATGATTTATTTAAGGGCTTATATTGGATGCTAATATTTGGGGATTTTGCTTTTTCATGGTGGGGATATATCTTTTCGGACACTTCTCCAACTTATCCTCAATCATATACAAATTTTTTAGTATACTTGTTGGACACATGGTTTACATTCCTCTTTCACTTCTTTTTTTCACATCACAGATTTTTTATATTATTTATCTTTTCTTATGTGTCAAGACTATATTTCAGTGAAACAAAATATACCATCAAAATATTAACTTGTATAAACTATGAGAATTTTAAATATATTTGAGTATATGAAGTTAAGACACATTGAATTATGTGTATGAACTTTTGGATGCAAAGATATGACTATACATGGATATTTTATATGCATATCTAATGTCATATTGTCGTGTTCCACCGTGTCCTACTATTTAAGATATTACTGTGTCCAATGTTCGTGTCCTGTGTCATACCTGGGGCGGGGCCACATACCACTGAGGTAGGCCTGAAATCAGTGATTACTCTATGTATATTCTTGAGCAATTATTTTATCACTTTAAGCTCTAAATGTGCCCGCCCTGTAATTAGTGTGCCTAATCTTACTTGAAATTAGCTGTTTCCTTTAAAATCGAGTGGGTAATAACTACCCATTACTCCCAGTAACAGCCTAGGAAATAACAATTATGGTGGGCAATAACAACTACCAATTACTAACAGCCTCATGAAAAGGAAAGAAGGTGAAGGACATCGCCACACAAGATAAATATTATTTCTAATTTTTGTCATATATTCTTAATAACGTAGCTTTTTTTTAAAAAAAATATATTATGTTATTGTTTCTCATCATAAATACTTGTTCAATCTATAGTGAGGTGCCGTGAAGAAGATATCTAGTTCTTGGTAATAATTATTGTCAAACTTTAGATGCAAGAGCTCCTAATTTTCTAGTTATAATAGTATTAGATATAAACATGAATACATGATACAAGGAACCTATTTTGATTCTCGTTCAAATTTTCTGAATAACTTTGTAACTGTTGTTTATGGATCATAAAACTTGCCATTTTGTAACTTTATTTTAAAAAAAATTCAAATAACAACATTTGCGCTTCAAGTTATTTTTGTTTGGAAATGATTTGACTCATCAAATATTTAAGTAAGAAAAACTCATTATTTTTCTACCAATAAGTACTTTGTTATCATTTAATTTGAAATTTCTATAACAAAGGATATGATTATAAGATAGTAAATATTAGTCACTATTGTGCCCGGCCTGCCTTAAAGTTCTGGCTCCGTCCCTAGTCATACGTGTCTCGTGTGCGCGCGCGCGCTTGCTTCTTAGGTGATAACATGCAAAAATAAAATAGAACTGAAATATTTATGACCTTATGACAGTGATTATGACATATTAACATGAAGAATTGTTGGGTATGATCTTATATCTATCTGGGTCTACAACTATCGTAGCATTACGCCATTACCTGATGTCCCTTTGAAGGATCACTGCAGAGCTTTGTAGAATGTGATAATCTGATTACACTAGGCATCTCCTCTGACCAGTTTGCTTATCTTTGCAGCATCAATTGAGGACAGCTCCATTGATTTTGGTGATTTTTTTCAAAGGTCCTCTGCCAGGAAAGTTTTTGAAGCTCTTAGGTTATTTAGCTTTGTCTCGATTTGGAATATATGTCCCTTTAGGTGGAGTCAATACAGAAGCTTTTATTGGTAATCTGGGTCAGAACAGTCTTTTGAGTACTTTAGATTCATTTTCTGGTGGTGGCATTGGTAGGCTGGTTATCTGCTCCCTGGGGATTGTACCGTTTCGTGTTCCAGCTACTTGCTCAGTTTTATCCCAAGTTGCAAGATCTTCCAAAGAGAGAAGGAGAAGCAGGCAGGAAGAAGGTTCTTCAATACACACGCTACGCTTCAGTAGGTTTTGCAGTGGTGCAGGTAAGATCTTAGAACCTTGGGATTGATGAATTGTAATTGCAGTGTTCAAAGAATTATATGCTCTTTTATTGTGGGTAGTTTCTCCTCAAGAGTGTGGGAAGAACTTGTTTAGAGTGTAGTAAAGTAGTGTTATCTACTATTGCTAGCAGATATAATGAAACCATCAATGCAGAATTATACATGATGCTTTTGGTGTTTTACAGTTTGTCACATATTTGTAATCAGGATATGTGAATGTACTTTCAGTGGATGAAATGAAATGAGCTGAACTCATGCACCCTAATTTTTGCATTAATGTTTTTAAAGATAGATCCGGTTACTTACCACTGGGTGTATGGTGATCTGATGCAACTTCATCAACTGAAGGGAAGTTTATTGTTTGGTGTTTACTTGATCATTTCTAAGTTACAGTATAACTCTTAAGGATAATTTTCTAGATAGGGCGACTAAATATGGTTGTAAACAAATTAGCAAGCACCTCTTGCTTCTCAACATGTTTAACCATTCCTTTGTGTCTCCGTTGCTGCTGATTTAAGATGTCCTCAGGGAAGTGTTTAAGCATATGTCTGATGACGATTTGCTCTCATGTCTTGATCTTTAACCTTCAGAATCTTATATAAGAGATTGTTTCTGATAAATTGTTAGATAACTATCCTGCGTGCTAGAATTTTGCTTCAAGTAATAAGATGTGTAGCTGTTTTATAGCAAGATAAATATCTCTGATAACTATTCATACCATAATGAACTGTTGATGTCTTCTTATGTTATGTGCAAGGCTATTGGGCAAGTACTTTACCTCCGACCGTATGTCAATGATTTCAGTACAGAATGGGTACTATCATCTGTGACATTATTGACACTTGGATCAGTGTTCACCACTTATAATGGGGAAAGGATATCTGACCTAAAACTTGGAAATGGAACATCTCTATTGATATTTACGAGCATTATATCATACTTGCCTGCCTCGTTTGGAAGAACAGTTGCTGAGGCATTTCAGGAGGGGAACTACATTGGACTTGCTACCATCATCTTATCATTTTTTCTTCTAGTTCTTGATATTGTACATGTCTAGTCACATGTTAAGGAGCATCATGACAAAGGGTCTCAGGAGCGGAGCTGCAGATACCACTTAACCATGCGTCAAGATACAGTAGTAGGAGTGGGGGCCTTAAAAAATCTGCATGCCTTCCTTTCAAGGTCTGTAATTTGTTGGACTTCACAGGTGAAAATCTGTTCCTTAATGGCACTAGAAAATCCTAGGATTTAGAGACATTGCAGACATCAGTTGGACGGGTCTCAGATTGAATTTGAGTATGTCTATCCATTTGCTAGCCAAATTTTGTCATGTTCTCTGAAATATCTCTTTGCAGATAGTGTATCTAACTGCAATCTGCAGTTTGTGGTCTTTCTGATTGTCTCATTGGTCTGTCTAAGTAGGTGAACAGTTCTGGGGTGATGCCCATTATATTTTCAACATCTTCACTGGCTTTGCCCGGTACTCTAGCGCGTTTCACGGGCTTAGCTGCTCTTAAAAGGCTGCAGTTGCTTTGAACCTGGAGGTGCATGTTTTCTTCATTATCTGACCAAAGTTTTTATAGAGGATCACCATAGAGAGAAGATTTATACTTGATAGGTGATTATTTCATAGTTTATGAACCCTGGAGGTGCATGTTTTCTTCATTATCTGTCCAAAGTTTTTATAGAGGATCACCATAGAGAGAAGATTTATACTTGATAGGTGATTATATCATAGTTTATGATATAATCATGTAGCTTGGTTTTCAGTTACAATATGATTTAAATGAATTTAATCAGCTTTTAAGTTTGCTTTGTTTTTACAACTTTTCAAGTCTTAACTCATTGAGGCTTATGACATTGATAATGCCTTTGTCACTTCACATGACTTATTTATTCTGTGGGCCCGCAAAACTCACTGCAGCTATGGTGTCATCTAGTGATGCTGTCTCCAAGACAAAGCTATTTATAAACATATGAACCTGCCATAAACTCCAAGTATGCCTAAACTAAGAACATGCAGCAGAGGAGAGGAGAAATGATGATGTAATTTGAAATCTTAGGTTCCTAATACATTTCTCGCGCAGGGCAAAGTGAACCCTAATGGCATTGTAGAGGAACTTGCTTTTATGCTGCCTTTTTAACGAGTGCATACAGGAACAGCGGAACGGAAGTTCATTACTTTAGCAGGTAAAAGCAGAATGCCTGAGGCATTTGGTGCTAGATATTTGAATGTCTTAGTACTCGACAAATTAATCCATCAGCCTGACAATTCTAGCTGTAGCTATAAAGCACAACTCAGACATCAAAACTAAGACTATCTATCTATGTCTAGAAGATCATCACAAAGAGATACAAAGCATTTGGTGCTATGTGAAATATTGAGTGTAAGGCCACTAGAATCTCACTAAGTACATGGCTATGGTTTCCATCAGCTCAGGTTGAGTGCTTCTAATATGGTTATTGCTGGTTTCTGTTGGTTCATCCACAACAGGAAGCCTATAGATAAAGCAAAATATAAAGATGTGAAGAATTCACAGAAACAAAGCAGCAAACGATAAAATGAACTGTGGTGACTACCAGTTGCAAGTAATACTGACCTGTACATTTATACTTTCATTAGCTATTTTTCTCCAGTATTTGCATCTCTTACAAGAGACTTTCTCAAATGGTTTATTATAGGCCTATCTTAATTCATAGATGCTTCACTGAAGTTGTAAACTTAAAATTTCTTTTAACATGGTCAGTTGATATTGAGATATTCTCTTATTTTCAAAAGCTATTTATAACTTTCAGTGTTTTGTGTAGCAGCATTTCCCAAGGAATTTCCCAGTTTATGATTGGTCTACTTGGTTATATTTGATATAGGTGCTTTTTATCTTCCGACCGTCGTGTTGCTTATAGCTTTCTTCAATTACTATTATACCTTCCTACAACTGGATCCTGATGATGTAAGCGACCAGTTGAAGCGCCAGGGTGCTTCAGTCCCACTCGTCCGCCCTGGGAAAGCAACTGCAGCCTTTATTAAACCAGTGAGTAAATGATCAAATTCGCATTTTATGGTCATTTTTACTCCAAAATTTTCAATATTCATGTGTGTTACGGATTTTTCTTTTTACCATAAAGTATAATAAGTTGGAACAATATTGGCTTTTTCGTAAAGTAAGACATGAAAATGGGGCACGGACCACTAGTAGCCACTATGATCACAAGTCTCTAGGGGTGCAATCCGATCGGGTACGGATCGGATATTGCTTTTATTATATTCGTATCTGCACCCGACCTTCGAATACGGATACAGATATTGACAGATGTGAAAAAATGATATCTGTATCTGCCAATATCGGATACGGCAGATCTGATGCGGATGCTAAATGGATATGTGAAAAATGATATACTTCGGGTGATTTGATTTGTTTATATCTTAGATTTATATTTTCGGGCTTTTGATGTAAGCTTCTTTGCCATTACATCCTTGACACTGTATAGAAACATAGTAAATTAGTGTTAGTCTTATTATAGTCTTAGTAAATTTTAGGTTCAAATGATAAGTAAACAGTAAACATATATTTCTAACATTTCCATGTTGCCGACAACTTATTTTAGAGAATTATTAATTAGTGCATACATGTTGTCAAAACACCAACGCCAATCCCAATTCAAACTAAGAAAGTAATTATATTTAGCTTCAACTCAAATAAAATCTAAGTAGAGCAGTTAATTCTCATCAAAACCTATCCTTTTATCTTTTTGACTCATCATCATCTATTCTATTCAAATAATTAATACCAAAAAACTTAGAAGTTACAGCAAAATACTATCTTTTAAACTTCAAAAGGCGGGTATTTTGAGAAGAAAACCTTGAGATTCATTCAGATGTTGAGCTTCATTTGCTCGTAGATGGTGGTGTAGATGTCCATCTAGTTCTTCTTCAGCGGGACATCTACACCGCCATCTACGAGCAGAACCGGTGAGCTGGCATCGACACCTGGTGGAACTGGGCCCTGCCATTGGACACTTGGTGAGTCGGCACCAGTGAGCGAAACGTGGGCTGTCAACGCCTTGAAGCGGGGACGAGAAGGCAACTCTAACTCCATGGGCGCCGCCATCGATCGATGCTCATCCTTTGCTCGATGTTGTCGCCAAACCCTAGAGAGAGGAGAGAGAGAGATCGGAGAAAAATGGTAGGCTAGGGTTTTTGGAATCGAATGCATAATATAGGAATGGGAGAGATTGGTTTTATAACAAATTCGGGTTTATCTTGGCTCCTGGTTCTAAATGTAAAGCCCAGTATGGGCCCTGGTTCTAAATCCAAGGCCCAGAATTCATGAGCTTGAATTTAATATATTTGCGGATATCCGAATTCGAATTTGCTTTTCAAAATTCTATCTGCATCCGAATCTGGTATCCGGGTACGGATTATCCAAATCCGAATTCGAATCTGACGAATGCAAAAGTTTTGCATCCGAATCCGGGTTAGAGGTGGATTCGGATGCGGATATCCAACGGATTTCCGCATCCGATTGCACCCCTACAAATCTCACTAGGTTTGTAAATTGCCAAGCCACGCCATTGATATCGATGTCTTACACTGAGCTTGGCAAGGCATGTTCTAATCTGAAATTTGAGCAGCTTGAGTACGGCTTGCTTGAGCTGGTTCACATGAAAGTGGGTCTCATAGAAGTAACAAATTCTAAGCACTAGAAACTTGAAGGGAGATCTTCACCCAACATATGGAGATTTTTCTAGTGCTCAAGGAGTCCTTTGTCCTGCATCCACACCTTCTAACCAAATCCTAGTATGATGCTTATTCTATAGCGCACACTTTTTGCCGGCAGCTTATATGCTACATTATGCGAGTCTGCTAAATTTTGTTTTCGGGTTATTTAGATATACCCTAAAATCTTTAGTATTTAAAAATTTACCCTCCAAATATTTCACATCTTAAAAGTTTGACCCTTCTAGAATAAAAAGAGAATATTCTAGTTTGATACTATTAACTTATCTATCTTTTTTTAAAAATGACTAAATTATCCTTATTTAAATGATTAACACTACATCCTAACTTAAACCTATATACTCATCTCATTTTCTTACCAACTTTTCTCTCTAAAATCAAGCACATTCTGTTTCATTCATTTATTATTAAAAACTCACATCAAATCATTTTCACATATATTCCTTAAAAATTTGAGAAAAATAACAAGTCATTGTTAGAGTGAGGCTTGAGAGAAATAATTGTAGGATTTTTAGGTATAATGGATTATGTGAGAGAATGAGGGGGGAGGAGGGGGAGGGATAAGAATTTTAGATTTGATAGAATTTGAATTAGATCATATATGAAGAATAAAGAAGAAAGGAAAAAGACATAACGAGTAAAACACTCTTATTTTGTTCAAAAATCTAGCTAGTGAGAGGTAAGTTGTTAAGATCTGAACGATTTTGAGGATAAATTTGAGGGGTAAATTTCTAAATATTAAAGATTTGGGGGGCATATATCTAAATAACCCTTTTGTTTTTCTTCTTCCTCCTTTTTTTCCTTTCAAGAAGTTGGTGTTTGATGCACTTATATGAGCATGTTAAGTCCTTTGAATTCAACTACTTACCAAAGTACTCACATGATAACATGCAACCCAAAAACAAACCCTTTATGTGGTAATGTATTTCACGCTCACCGTCATAAACAATGGTAATTATTAAACTTTAACTTCAGAATAAAATGTAAATATCTGTTCTTGGTTTGTGATATGACCGGCTTGCAGGTTCTTAGCCGGATATCGGCACTTGGTTCTGCCTTCTTGGCCATCCTGGCTGCAGGTCCTGCCGTGGTCGAACAAGTCACTCACCTGACTGCATTCCGTGGTTTTGCTGGCACTTCCGTTCTCATTCTCGTTTGTTGTGCAATTGATATGGCGAGAAAAATGCAAGCTGAGATAATATCACAGAAATACAGGAACATCAGGTTTTATGACATTAACAAGTTCGACTCTTGAGGCATCAGCAGTTGGTTTTGATGAACTTCGACATGTTTGTGGTCAACTATTCAATGTGATTTTGTAATAGAACAGTAGTGGACATTACATCCAAAGGCAAAATTTGCATTTTTTTTGTTGGCACTTGTCACTGGTGGTTGGCAGTGAGTATGTTGCGTGCGCAAAAATATCACGCATGCTCTTCGTTGCAATAACACGTATGTATTTGCTTAAGATTTATTCTCGCAGCTTTGAAACTTTTGTAACTTGTTTTCAGAGTAGTTTTCGGTCGATGTGTTGTTGAATTGGTTGTACTTATAGCAACGTGCTTGTATTTTTGAACACTGCATACAAAACTCGATGCCGTATGCATTTATTTGTTTCCCTTCTTTATTTGCATGTTCAATCAAAATCCCTCGTAAGAGACGATTGCAATTACCCTTGCAAATCTTTTCGCAATCTTCCTCAAATTGCAAGCTTTGAAGTGCAACAAATAATAGTAACCTAAATTTTTTACGAGCCAGTCGTCTAAGCCCACACATAAAAATGCTAACAAAAAAATTCAGGTGTAGTTTCTCATATAATTTCGAAACAGAGACAATCATTATATTTGCTAGAGCTGGAACTGTTGCTTTAAATTTTACTAAGATTGCCGAACTGCGATCAAATTGGGTAGAATCCGAAAAACAAATTCTCTTCCCTAGATTTCCATCCTGGTAAAATTCTTAACAGAAATCTGAAACAATTCTGCAGCTGCTCCAAAATGACCAAAAAAAACAAAAACACAAGACCGAATCCAAACACGCGAACAAAACCAATTTTTTGTCCAAGATCATAAAATTGATGAGACGTAAAACTAAAGAACTTGTTAACAACAAACTATTTAAGATTCGAACGAAGCAAGCCCCAAGCCAAGACAAGCAAAGAAACACGATCGATCTCATTGAATATGTATCATAACACAAGAAGCTTGAGCCAAGCTCCGATGGTTTAGTTGGGGAGTTGATTTGTTACGAATTCATGTAAATAGAAGAAAAAAGTATGACAGACCCCAAAATCCATCAGCACAACAGCAGCAGACAAATGCAGCACTGGCCTGTTCCTCAACCAAAAGGTTTCATGAGACCATCCAACCCACATTTAAGTGAAGCTCATACTTGCAACGCCCCTTTTATTTAGAAGCACAAATTTCACGCAGAAGGTGCTCCTATACCACCACGAAACAGCATAAATGAGCTCTATAATAATAGGTGAAAGGTAACATGCTGCAGTTATCAACCACAAAGGCACCACAACGTGAACTCATATCGTGGGGCTTGATGACCGAAAGGTATCAAGAACCAATTGACGCTTTTGAACTTCTACAGCAGATGTCTCAAGATATCAAGCTTTAAGCCAAGACATAGGTGTGTACATTTGCAGGAGCAAATACCAGCCACCCCTCATTGTGGGAATCATGCCAATCATCAGCAAAGGATCTCCTTGTGCCCTGTAACTCGTTAAAAGGTAAAAAAGGACCGAATAGGCTAACTGTTTAGATAACGGCTTTGATTTACCTGCTACTCTTTGAAGCAAAGATCCTCAATTTTCCCAACGTTAAACGCAACGAGCAAGAGGAAGCCGTAGGGAGGCAGAGAAGAACAGAACGTACATAGAGTGAGTGCGGCATCTCATGCAAGAAGCAAGTTAACAGAATTGTGGAGAGGGTGCAGAGAAGGACGACACTGGACGGTGCAGAGAAGGACGACACTGGACGCAGGCTCAAATCCTGTAACTCTTAAAAAGTGAGACCAAGTAGCCTTATTTGGTTCAGAAAATGGGATGGATTTTACCTGCTAACTTTGAAGCAGAGATCCTCATTTTTTCCCCACATTTAAAACCAATGAGCAAGGGAGAACCACAGAGAAGCATCTCATAGAGAAGCAAGGAAGAGCAGAAGTCTAGAGGGGGTGCGAAGAAGAACGAAACCAATGCATGCTGTGACAGCAAAGTAAAGCAGGCTGAAGCCTCACCTCCAGCAACACACAAAAGAAATTCCAACTTAGTGCCCATATTCACATTGTACTAAAATATACTAATAATATCTTATAAAGTTAAGGATAAATGTCAGAGGCAATAAAGTTGAAGGAACCTTATGTTCAAAATCCAAGCAGAAGCATTGTAGAGAGCATCGCTCATTTTAAAACATTAGTCCAGAAGAGCGAAACAAAGCCTGAGAGCTAAGCACACATGCTGCCGATCCAGAAGAGGGAAACAGAGCCTGAGAGCTAGCGCGCATGCTGTCGATTACCGTTTCCATGCAATCAGCTCCTGCTACGCTCCCGATCTTTGGATGCAGAATTCCTGAAAAACAACCAACAAAAGTTGTCATTTGAGGCTTTATGGAAATGGTTATGCTAAAAATAGTAGATTTATATTTTACCCATTAGCATAAGTCGGTGATTCATCATGACCACGCTTGTAAGATGGTGATTCATCACGACCACGCTTGTAAGGCGGCGATTCATCACGGCCACGCTTGTAAGGTGGTGACTTGCTGTAGCTGCGACCCCGAGGTGAGACACTGCGCCGCCTTGGAGACCGGTCTCGAGGACTCAAGCTCCTGCTTGAAAACAATTAAATACACAGGTAAAAAAGATTATATCACTTAAAATGGTCAGTTAAAAGAAAGCTATGGGTGTAACTCTATTTATTCAATCTTTCAGAGAACATATCGTACGTTGAAGGTATTGTCTCAGTTTTGGGACTGATGTAGTCACCAGCTAAAGTATTTAAAATAAAGTACATTGAAAGATGTTAGCTTGTAGTTTAGACAATCTTCTATGACCATTTTGAATCTTAACCAACTTTTTTTCCTTTAAGAAAAAGTGATCAACTTCGGGCCACCTGAGAGCGCGCACCAGGATTTGCTTGTTTCTGAAGCAACCACTGGTTTTTAAGTCATAAGTAATAACACAGAGCTCCTATCTCAATGTATTATCAAATTATTAATTAATATAAAAAAATTGTGACAGATAAGTCGTTTCTGTTTCTCCAAAATGTAGTCCCATGAAAATTCCAAGTTAATGAATTATGTATTCACAAGAGAATAAAAATTTGAATCATTCCAGCAAATGTCAGATACAATAGTTACCTTCGCCCATAACTTGGACTCCTGCGATATCTGGGAGGAGTTCGACTGCGGCGACGGCCACTGCCACTGCCAAGTCCTCCAGAACCAATTCGCAGCCGGCATTCACGAGCAAAATGACCAGGCTCACCACACTCATAACATTTCAAGTCAGAACCACCTCCACCACGATCACGATCACGACCACCACGACCACCACCACGACCGCCGCCGCCGCCACCTCCTCCTCTAGAGTTATGGGAAAGCTCAACCCTCCACTTATGTTACCTTTAACAAAAGCAAACAAAATATTTTGCAACTTAGTCATATGCCACATCAATTCTCAGATTGTAACATGTAAGAATAAAGTTTAGTTGGCAACACTTCATAATACATCCCCACTTCATATTCATAATACAAGAAATATTCCTCAGAAGTGTATGCATGCAAGGAATAGGTTTCCAAACCCAAAATACCACACCACAGCAATGAAAGACACAAAAAGAGATACTCAAGTTCTTTATGTGAGGACATATGCAGGTAATTCTAGAACTTTATATAAAGCATCTGATCTTTTCCTCATTCCATCCAAGACCCCCAAAACCCACCCGCCTAATCTGCTCATGTCCTTCATATAGCAGTTCATACTTCTCTGAGCATTGTGCATATGGCTTGACTACATTTTTTTTTTTTGGGTTAAAGCCCCAGACGTGAAAACAAAGTAGTTATCAAGTTCTAATAGCTAGTATAGGACAAGCAAAAAAACAGAACAGGTATGCATATAAAATGCACTATTAACAAGAAAAGGATGCAATTTGCACTATAATGTACACTATCCCCATACTAGAACTAGACATGTTATAATAACCATGCAAATAGAAAAGCTCAAATGTATTCACATCATTCATACGACTTTTATCCTAAATATTTTATCCAAGACGAGATTAATATGTCTAGCTTCCTTCATTCTCAACATCCATTATCAAACGTTAGAATGTATTTGACTCACCAAATCAAGTCATGTATGAATCAACATAGATAAGAATAAGCAGAGCCAAACAAGTCAATTTCCTTTAAGAAAATCTTTTGCAAGAACAAAGACATCAGAGAAGAAATGAACCATAGATGACTAAATAATTATATGAAATAAAAAATAAATAAGGAGTGATCTTTAAAAAAATAAATCAGCATGATGGGGAATAGAATAGAAATTCATGGTTTTATAATCCACTAGAATCACACACAATAGCTTATCTACGTACCATCCAAGTCACGAATTGCATCTTGAGCATCTCTACGGTCATCAAAGTCGATAAAAGCGTAACCCGGTGGCTTTCTCGCAACCCAAATACTGCAGAGGATAGCAGATAATATCATTAGGCAAAAGATATACAGTTACAACCCCAGTATGTGCCTGCGTATATATGATCAGGTCATGTCAAATTTTTCAAAATTTAACAGATGTATTAAGTTTCATATACAAGATATGCAAAAAACTGTTCAACAATTAAAAAAATAAAACCATGCAGTTTCATATACACAATATGTAGAAAACTTCTCAATGGTTTAAAAAAAGAAAATCATGCTTCAATCGCAATAAGTATAAGATACATGTATGGATTGACCTCACTTGGTTGCATAAGATACCTAGAGACAAACAACTGGAAAACTTCATTTGATGCATCATATTATACAAGAACTACAAGTTTTGATCTGTTATTATTTCCTCTAGTTCTACTCACGTGACTGGTGCCACACCATGATCGCCCATTTTTATAGCTATATAGAAGGAAAACCAGCATTTCAGCAAGAAGTTCATTTCTCTTCGATGACACCATTCATAATCAAACCTACTTAGGGATCTTCAAGAGAGACTCTTAACACCCTTGTGACTTTGACAAAGAACTACCTCTAGTGCAGCTACAAGGTTTACATAACTTTTCTCACAGTTTGCATCCACATCAACTTTGTTCGCACATCCTATTTAACTTATCTCAACTTGCTCCACATTGCCAGTATACTACATGCCCTTCCAATTTTATACCATAGCCAAGATCAAATGAACGAGTTTATAGAGAGAGAGAGCGGGGGGGGGGGGGGGGGGGGGGGGGGGGAGAGAGAGAGAGAGAGAAGTATTTTGATATATTATGCATTGCTCAGTTAACTATTCAAAGCTCATACTCCAGAAAAATATGATAAAAAAGAGCAATCAACAAATAATCATCAAGCACATATAGAAATTCTTTTGTCATTGACACTAGAATCATTATCCACTAAATGCTACATCACAAAAGTTAAACTGATGCTATTACACTCGAAGTGCAACTTAAAAGAACTTCCAGGTTAGCAAAATTGGTAAGACGTCTGGGTAAACATATACCTTCTTATAACTCCATATGTTCGAAAACTCATCCTCAAGCTCCTGCTCAGAGACACGGGGATCCAAATTGCCAACATAAACACGAGACATTGCCAGCAACAAACCTAAAATTTCAAAATGGTGCAAAAATATAAACAGACTTCGGTAGAATGAAACATTCATGCACATGCTAAGTTCTTTTTCGTGAAGCATCCCAACTTTGGACAAGGTTAAGAAAAATTATCATTGTAAATTCCCAACCAATGGGGAATATTTCTGCTGTTTACCAAACTCGATAATTTTATCTTCAACTAAAGTAAGAAGACATAACAGGAAGCCTTACGTTAGCTGCCAAACTCACTTCCTATTTTCTCACCACTGTCTCCTAGGAGCAAACAACCAAAAATTCTAGTTCTCTGGTGCAAAATAAGCACTTTTTCTTCGTAATTTTATACGAATCAAAACCTCACTGAGGCTACTTTGATAATGACTGATCGTTCAGATCTGGTACAAACAAACCAAGCAGTTTTGACTAAATCAAATTAAAGTAAATAAGATGTTCACAAAAAAGGCCTGAGTTTGGATCAACATTAAATCTAGAATTTCAAGAAAAATCTAAACCAAACGAAACACTTGATCTAAGATTAAGTCAGATTATGTGACAAAATACTAGGGTTTGAAACAATAAAAGAAGTTACCAAAACTGATAATAGTGGCTGCGTATAGACTTCAACCCTCTTTTTTCAACAGATCGAACGAAACCTAGAACCATCGATCGAAGAATTTCTAGGGTTTAAACCGAAGGGAGATCCACGGATCTAAAAGGAGAATAATAAGCGCAGATTTCAATCCTCACCTGATAGAAGATACTGTTACCTTCGTATTCGAGCTCGAAACCCTAGCAATGTCGATGGAGGCGGAGCTGAGGGGAAAGGAGAGAGAACAAAGAATCGCCCCCGCGTCTGATCTATATATAGAGGGACCGACGGAGACTAGGTCTCATGCGCGTGCACTGCACGCGTATATCTGATCTGTTGAGAAAATGCAAATATAAAAAAAGATATACAAAAATTATTAAAGAAAACTTTAAATTAAAAAAAATACCGTCCTTGTGATCACCAGGGTAAATGAGTAACAGACGGGAATACTCATCACTATATACAACGACTACTTTAGGGCCTGTTTGGATTTAAGGAATGGTGTGAAGTGAGGAAATAGGAAGTAAGATTATTTCCTTAGGAAAAAGGGAAATGAGTAGTAAGTTTTCTGGTGTTTGGACGGTTGTTGGAAGTGTGGTTTGGAAAATGTTTTGTCGTTTCCGGTGTTTGGATGGTAATGAAAAGTGAAATGGAAAAGTTGACCACAAAGTTGACCGTAAAATAATATAAAATAAAAATTAATTAAGAAAAATAAAAAATAGATTGTAATTAGAATGCAAGTGAGATTTACATGACCAAAAATTAATTGTTTTATGCTTATAACTTATATAATGAGATTTACATGACCACAAAATTAACTGTAGCACTCTGGAAGTGAGAAAATGGTTGTGTAAAAGAGAGATGAAAAAGGGAAAAGGGGTTTTCTTATTTTCCTTTTCCGGTGTTTGGATAGATAGGGAAATGAGCAATTATACTTCCCCACTTCCTCACTTCACTCGGATTCTTACATCCAAACTGTTGGAAATTTTATTTAAAATTTAAAAAAGATTGAAATTCATAGATAATAACTTGACTTTATCTCTAACGACCTCCACTAATGGGGTTAGATAATTGGGTAAGTATCATAATTAGTGGGATTAGTATTAAGAGTTAGGAGCTAAGATTCACTTTATTCGTATATACTAACATCATGAAAATAGAAGTGAGAGAATTAAATGAAAAAAGAATTCCTCTTCTCTTTCCTCTCTCTTATAATTTATTTTTTTAAAATTAATTTGAGCATTGCTTACAATTTGAGGTCACCTCCTTTCGTGGTGGTGCACGCAAGAGACACGGGCAGAGAGAGGTAGTATCGCTAAGAGGACATTTGCCTTGACTGACCGCACGAGATCAACGATATACCTTTTAGCGCAGTGATCAAGCGCCTTCCCCGAGACCGTAACATTATTCCTATATTTATTTTATTAAATTATTTGTTATTTTAATTTTTGGATGCAAAAAAAATCCACCAATCTAAAAGACATACGGTCTTGCAGTTTGCAATGCTAATTTGAATTCGTTTGTCCAGCAAGACAAAATATACAACATTCTTGAATTCATCAGAAGAGGGAAACTATTTGATAAAATAGTAAAGCTTACAATACATCTTTTGGTAAAATTGGAAAATGATAATTTATGAGACCATGCATGCAATCCTATATTTCTTTTACGTACATATTACTTGTAGGGTTATTTGGGCACAGTCTTCACAGGAATTTGGGTACTGTAGCTACAAAGCTTTTTAAAACTTAATGGTGAAACTTGAGTGTGATCCTGCTTGGCCATCTAGTTCGTCAGTATGAAATTGTTTCAAAAGAATGTTCACCTTCAATCCCAAGGAAATTT
>JAVJIF010016138.1:0-91750 GCA_038442645.1 Agave tequilana
TCATGTTATCATAGTGATTATATAGCTTTATTTAGATTACTTTAGGCTTAGCGTGCATACGTGGGGTATTTCTCCTCGCGTATATACTCACCGCTCTCGTCAGAACTCTGTTTCCACATATTTTTGAAAGCGGGGCATGATAATCTTCGTGCTTTTGGAGTCTGAGATTATGTGCAGGGCACTCTCAAATGCCTATTAGCTGCTTCCATCACTCAATCCAATTCCCTCTATAAGTACTGTCACTCTCTACAACAACATTTACTTAGGATCAGTATGTGACGAGCAAATATGGCATATATTATTAGGTCGATCTCCATTCCCATTCGATTATCTATTGGTCGTTCGACCTCATCCAGGGAGCAGTGGCTGACTCTAGTTGTTTGTCTATCCAGGCCAATGCTACTCGAGAGTATCAGCTGTATCAGGCTCCTCAGGATGCCAGGCAGAGAGACCGCTCCATTCAAGACTTCTACTTGCTATTTTCAGTTATTGGAGGAACTGCAAACCATAAAAGTTCCTATTTCAGATTTAATGTTTGCCTTCGCTCTCGAGTTCCAGAAGCAGAGAGATCGCCCGAAATCTTTTTCACTTGCCATATACTACGTCTTGAATTGAGGCACTACGTGGTAGTATTCTTCATCATCATCTACTTCCTAATCTCACTGAATCAGTGGCTGAGTTCACTTCTGAGGAGATATGTCTTCGGATGTTGTCATCATCACTTCTCTAGTTCATCAATCTCCTCGCTCACTGTTCTTGTAGTCCTGCACATCTATATGCTTCGTGGCCCCCTGAATCATGGTCACCATCTCATGGACTAGCGAACCGAGTATAGTAGATTCGTTAGTCCTCAACTCAGACTCACCAGGTTACTTGCCGATATTGCAAACACTCGGTCCATGTGTTTTCACCTGCCTAAATGAGAAAGGTCAATGGACCATATGTTCCCAGGTCCTCAGTTGTACCTCTACATCTACACCAGCTCCGTAACCCTCAGCATAAACTTTATCTCATCTGATCAGTTCTCACGGATTGCTTCATATCTTGCCCAAAGTCTGGGTATCACTGGAGCGTTTTCGACATTTGATTTCCTTGCCATGTCTACCACCTCTAGAGGTCTACTCCATGGATATTTGACTATGTGATACTCCCATATAACTTTTGATCATTCTGTCCTTACACATTATTCGCTTGTTTCTGATTTCACTTATATATACTGCTAATGGTGCACCTATGTAGCCATCCAATCTAGTAACATCACTTCCAATTCTGACCCATCGGTAGACTCACCTATCTTCTATCTTCTGCATTCCTAAACTTATCATGCAATTATTATCTGTTGCAAAATAATTGAATGTAATTGTAATATCTTATTTTTACCCCACTTCTTATATTATCCAGAATCACATCAATCAGAAGATTGGACAGGACGTAAAGACAACTGCTTGTATCAGTTGGAGTATCTACACCTCCCTTTGTCACCAATCTCGCAGTGGAGCCTCTTAGTCACCTTCGATCTATGCATCATCAATTGGTCATTTATCTAGTTCTAGTTAAAAACTTTGTATGATTCTGTATGTTGGAAAATTTTCAGTTTTCTAACTCAATATTGTGAAATTTTCTATTTTGCAAAATAAACTGCTATGCCTTTTTACTTCCAGTAATCACATGATTTCGAAAATTTTTGATTTAGTTCACTTCCGATATTTGGGTTGACAACTATCAATCTCTTTTTGGCTACAATTATTATGTTTATTTTGTTGATGACTATTCTCGATACATATGGGTTTATGTCATGCGAAATTATCTGAGCTGTTCTGTAGACTGTCTAAAAGTCACTGAGGACAAGTTATCAGAAGTAGAGTCTATACTCTCAGACGCGAGTCTAATCATAGCACTCGTGCAGTACCAAGACGCAAGGGTCAAAGTCTGCTTCTCAACATCACTGCAATGGCTAGACGCAGAGCTTGAAGCCCGCGCCTCAGCATCACTGCAGTACCAAGACGCAGAGCTTGAAGGCCGCGTCTAGCAAGATTCAAAGCTGGCATCCATAGCACTATAACGGCAAAAACGCGAGGCTCGAGGCTCGCACCCCAGCAACACTATAATGCCAAGACACAGCGCCCGAAGACCGCGTTTCAACTATGGAAGAGCCCTGCATTTTCAATTATACTGCCCTCATTACCGGATTTATTACTGCCCACGTAATGAGGGGAGTTAAACCCCATCGTGGAGGTTTTCAGGGGACAGTTTTACTCCTAGAACCCTATAAATACTCAGTTTGCTCAGTTATTTAATTAAGTTAAATTTTAGTTATGCTCAGTTGATAGTCATTGAATAACTAGCTCTTGAGTTTATCAAGCCTATTTAACATCATGAGATGAATGTAGGAGAGAGCACCAAAATTTTTCATTACATAGTTTCAAAATATTAATTTATCAATTTTCGAAAAAAAAAATAAAATAAATGAAAAGAGTATTTAAACACATTTTGGAAAAAGCAAAAACAAATTTGTGTGCAAAAATTTCGAATATTTGAACTTCAGTGGCGATAGGGGGCGATCACAGCCATATTTGGCAATTATCTAGCAATTTGTTTATTTTCTTTCTTTGTTTTCTAAAAGTTTGAGTCAACGTAGAACTTTTATTCCCTTTTATTTTATTTTTATTTGAGTTTTGAGTAATTTTTTAGAACTCTTATTTTATGTTCTTTATTAAACTTTTAGTAGTTTTAGGACTAATATGTATGAGAGTCTATATAAAGCCACCTTCGCATATTTTTGTTGCTTTTCTTTACCTTATTAAAATTTTAGAGATATAGGTTTTCCTCTTGTTCTAATAGCTGAAAGCATTGATAAATGATAACGACAATGTTAGTGAGGCTCTCATCAAGCGATAAATCCCTCTCAATTGTTATGATAGAAACAACAATTCAAAAAACAAAAAAAACATTAATTCTCAGAGATGATTCTGATTTAAAGGACAAGTTTCTCGACAAGGACGATCAACCAATAAGAGGATTTGAAGATCAGAGTAATATCAGTGAATCAAAGATCTTTTCTTTTCAAGTCACATTAATGGAAGGTTTTCTTGTTTGGAAATGCAAAGTTAAGAATTTAAACTTATTCTATGAAATCTTAGAGCGAAGTAAGTAATCAGTATCACTTGTCTAATGTTATCTCCAAGTTATAAGTAGATCTTGTGTCAACATTTCATAACTGAGAGGTAATAGATAACTAGCAGAGACATACACATGAAGTTATATATGTTGTCAACAACCTGATGAAGGAAGAGCAAAGATAACAAGGGAGATTTTGACAACTCAATATCTCACCTTGTTGTGATTTGACAATTGCAAATAATAATATCATCAGTAAGGATGATGGGATAAAAGTCTCAAATCTTGATGAAGATTTTTTTATATAAAATTATTTGAATTGTGTATTATTTGGACTATGTATGATAATAGTGACGAATATAAGGATATCAAAGACCCTTTCACCGCATCAAAAATTCTGAAGTTTGGTAAATGTTGAGGGTATTATATATATGTTCTCGCACATCCCTCTAGGTCAGTGCACTTTTTCATGCGCCGAATCTATGCTCTATGCAGTGACACCTTTTTTTTTTAAGTCTAGCTTTTAAATGTGCTTCTGATGAAATTGAGCACGTGTTACTTGATACCATATTAAGACCCCTCCACTGCAACAAAACTCTAGAGTTGTGGTGAGAGTTAGAGGGTGTTTTATTTATATTCTAACAATGATACAAATTATTTTTACGTAGATGAATGAAGTTGAGCATGGCTTCAATCATTTAGATTTCCACTAAAAATTGGCCAAAGAAGATGTTCAATGACATGTCAAAAGAAGGCACGATGGAGATTGTGAAAGTTTTAAGTAAAATCATCTCTTTATAAATTTACTGAACTTAATTGAAGAGACTACTCATTTGAGTCTATTGAACTGAGTCAACTGCCACAGGAGCATGCTTGATGAAAAATTCAAAAGAGCTGTATTTCTAAATCCACAATGTGAAACTTTTAGGAGTTAAAGTTATGAGTGATGCCTCTGCACTTCAAATTTACTCTCTTGTGACAATCAACATTCTATTTCTGAGTTCCAAGAGGAAGAGGAAGAAATAGGGTTCTATGCACCCTGAACATGAAGAAAATAGAGTTCACATGTGAAAGTAAGCAAGATTCAAAGCTTGATGGAATTTTGCAAGTGATATGACTTTTTTTTGTGTCCATGATCAAAGAGTTACATGCATACTTTTGGTTGGTACACCCAATCTTAATCAATGAAAATTATGATATACTCCTCTGTCCAAAAACTTTATTCCGACCCTACCAAATAGAATCCCAAGTTACATATCTAATAGTAATACTTTTCTTGATCTTGTATTTGTAGAAATCCCTCGACTTCAACTAATTCTTTTTTAGCGGAACATCAAATAAATTGGTTGTTTCAAATATAGCGTAGATCTATAAATTCTGTATCAGTTTCAAAAATTTTGTAATTATGCTGATGAACAAAAATTTGTCATAATTAGAATTCCATTTGAAAAGTGCGACTTTCTGTCAATTTGTTTTATTCTCTCTTTTTTTCTTTTAAAAGTTTGAGTCATCATATATTATAGGACTTGCTCTATATTTTTCTTCTTATTACATTTTGAACATTTTAAAGTCTTTTTTGTTTTCTTTAATAATTATATGCCTTTCTCCTTGCAACCTATAAATAACTCTTGGTCAAATTGATCGTTGGCAAGTGTTAGCTCCTTACACTAGTGTACCAATTAGGCCGTAGAGTACCAATTAAAAAAAAAAACACCTAAATAACAGAAAGAAAACTAAATGCTTTCTCTTTACCCACCTACTTAAATTTTGTTAAAATAATCAAATATATGACTGATACATGCCCAAATACGTATAAGAATTGTCTTGTGTAGATTAATTACTCTTCTTGGATCAAGGAGGCTTCAGGCAGCCCAGCTTCGCATCAATCCGGCCATGAGACCCAGCTGCAGATCTTGCACAAAAAGAGAGAAGTTAAAAATACAAAGTTTTTTTTTATCTCCTTTTATGATTTGTGTAGGAGTAATTTGCAATAATGAAATGTAATTAAGATTAGATCCGACTCAGACCCACCCATATAGAATAATGGGCTTTCGATCCACATGACAAGTTCACTTTGAGAAATCCAAATAGAATGGTCATGCTCATTATGTGAACATCAAAATAATGCATCCAAATATTACTGATTGCAATGTTCTATTTTCTCATATAGAATCGCCTTCATGGTGATGAGAAATTCATGCATTAAGAATGAACAGCCATAAATTTTAGAAGTTGCACAGCACTATTCTTTTTACGACTTCAAGAGATATAAGATGATACTTCGCCCGTTCACAGCTATAGCGGTTATTGAGACATTGGAAGTAACCAATATGTTGCAAAATAATCTATTGAATAAAATAAAAGAGAGTTGGAGCTGTAAACATAAATAATAAAAATAGGTGAGAGAAATTTGTGACTATCAGTAATCCCGACCTGTTTTGAAGAAATATTGTACTATAATGTGAAGCGACTAAAAACATATTTATGTTTCATATGGCTATGTAATAATAGATGGGAACTCTTTCACTTTAACATTATGTTGGCCCAGAAGCCCTTCACTCTAGTTTTGATGATGATTAACTCATGTAGTTATAGTTTACTAATAATCTTGATATTTAGTTTCAGATATTTAATCAGATATTAGTAGGTGATTAGCTTCAACAAAGGTGTTTTGGAGCTTTCACATGGTGATTCAAGAGTTCGAGCGTCAAGTTCATATCTAGCACTCGGTTGGAGTCAAGCTCGTTGGATCGCGTTTGGATCGAGTCAACTTGGAGACGGAGTTCTATAAGAAAACTTCGGTTTGTTTAGTTTAAATTTGTTTAGATCTCATTGTAAAAATTAGATAGTGTGATATGCTCAAGTTCACATTACACACACAAGTTTCATGTTTTGGTTTTGGTTTTCAGTTTAACCGATCTTGATTTTCAAGAATAGATAGAATCAAAACAAGTTTATGAAATCACCTAGAGAGGGGTGAATAGGTGATAAGGCTAATCTAAGAACTAAATGCGGAATTACAAAACTAATTTGCAACAACACTTAGTGCAACCAACGAGTGTAGCCGAATTCCCCGTGATGGGCTCTGGACTAACTTCCTCTTGATTCCTCTGAATAAGAGTTGAGCGCTATATGAAGCTCTCGTAGTTAAGCACAAGTGAGGCACACAAGCAAACACGCCAAGCATATAGGAATAGCAATGTGAATCAATGCAAGGCACAACACAAGCAATAAGATATGACAATATGAATAATGCTATGCACAAATAAAGAGAGAGTTTAGAGTCAATGGATCAAACGCAAATAACAAGATGTGTTTCGAGGTTCGAGCACCGAGCTTTACGTGCCCACCTTCACCGAGAAGGATTTCCAATCCACTAGAAATACCGAACTCCTCTCTCAACCAATACAACTGTTGGCCCAAAAGGTTACACTCTCCATTTGTTTAGAGTTTTGATGATAACAAAACTAAGAGCTATTGGTACTAATAAGTTTGTTCAAGATAAGTTTCAGGTTTGTACCATGTTTGGAGGTCATTGTTTAGCTTTTGCAAGAAATTCTAGGGTCATGGAGCAAAGAAGGCTTATGGCACATCAAGAAGGAACATAAAAGAGAAGACTCTAGCTAGGCTTTGCATGGCTCAAGACTTCAAGATTGCTCAAAAAGACTTCATTAGATTTGTTTTTAGTTTTATAGTTTTTGTTTAAGAATAGTGAATAGGGTTGAAGCTCCATATTCTAACACACACACACGTTTTTGCGCACATGCCTTTCCTAGAATATTCCCTATAAATATATACAAAATATTTTAATACAAAGCCTTTTGATTACAAACTCAATTTTATGTTTTATATATTCTCTAATCAAAACTATTTTGTTAGATTTCAAATCCTTTTAAAATTTGTTTTCAGTTTTGACTTTTGGCCTGAGCCGGTCGACTGACCGGTCGACCGTCACTAAGTCAGGTCAGATCGGTCGACCGACCCAGTCGACTGGACTTCTGGCAGTTTTTGTGCGTATCCTGTGCATGTTTCCCGTCGACCGGGCGGTCGACCGAAGACCTTCGGTCGACCGGGCGGCTGGCCACTGAAGTGGTGTTGCTCTCTGTTTGTTTCGGTCGACCGGGCGGTCGACCGAGAGCCTGCAACGGCTCTTTTGTTTGAACCCCGGTCGACCGGCGGTTGACCGAGAGAGTCGTTTCAGCCATAACGGCTAGTTTTTAAACACGTTTTAAATTTGTCTTTTTCTTCTCTAAACGTGTTTAAATGATATTTTCTGGGTCTAATACTTCCTAATTAGCATTATGAGGTTTTACTCTTTAATCCCTAGCCCTCTCCTATAAATAGGGGTGATTAGGGAGAGGTTTTGCACAACAAGCATTTACAAAAGTTTCAAATTTTTCAAAGGCTTTCCAAGAGTTTGGTCCTTGGTTTTTGTGCTAAAGAATCTCTCATCACTGAAGTTTTATTTTCTAAACTCTCTCAAGTTCATTTTCTTTTTTTGACTTACAATATTTGAGCTTCAATTCTAACCATTATTCTACAGGGTTCTTGTAAGAGAAGAGGCTTTTGCAAAAGATAGTTTGTGGTCTTTTGATCACCAAGAGAGAACTTGTACTTGAGATTGTGGAGTTGGGTACTCCGGTGTGATTGTAATTCTTTGTGAAGTTATAGTGGTTAGAAATCCTTCTGGGTGAAGGCGGGGACGTAGAGCTGGGTGCTCGAACCTCGAAAAAATTCTCGGTGTTTGTGTTTGGTTTACTTGCTCTTATTCCTTGCTTTACTTTTATTGCTCTTATTTCTTGTTTTCTACATTCATTGCTATATTCAATTGTTTCATATTCATATTGTCAATCTTATACTCATACAACAAGATTGCATTGCGCACCTCCAATTCATATCTAGAGGAATCAGGAGGAAGAAGTTCAGAGCCCTTCACGGGGTATTCGGCTTCTAGTTTTGTTTTGGGTTGATTGTTGCATCATATTTTTTATTTTGCATTGATTAGCATTATCACCTATTCACCCCCCCTCTAGGTGATTTCAACAACCTCTACAGAGGCAATACAAATGGTCTACCGAAGACCGGAGTACCGAACTCCACCAAATCCACCTCATCTAATAGGGATACAAGCACAATCCACCTCTACCGAAGAGGGATACAAATACCAACCAACTCCACATCACCAAGAGGGAGTAAATCACAACCTCAACCTCTACCAAGAGGGAGCAACCACAAAGAAAGGTTTACAACAAGGTGGTATATCTCAACCAAAACCAATTTTTCACAAATAAAGATCCTATAGAATAGGATAGATGATATAGCTCAAGTGGAAAACAAGTGTTTTGATCAAAGAAAATCTCTTGGGAAAATACCAAATAGATATAGATTTTTAGACCAAGAAACTAATTCTCAAAAACCTATTTTCTTTGAAATAAACAAAACACTTCAAAACAAATAAGATGAAATCTTTTAGGCTCTTAAACACTTTTAAAAACTTGCTTTGAAAAACCAAAGAATAGGGAAATTTTTTTCTCAAAATCTTAACTAAAATCCCAAGCAAATGGGGTTTATATAGCCCAAATCCAAAAACTAGCCGTTGGCTGAATTTTCAGCCTTTGGCGGCTGGCGGTCGACCGCCGGTCGACCGCCAACGGTCATATTTTTGACCATTGGAAGAAGCCGGTCGACCGCCCGGTCGACCGCCCCAAAACCAGAGAGCAAAGCTCTCTGGTCGGTCGACCGCTCGGTCGACCGTGCCTTGAACCTGGCCAACGTGCATAGGGTGTGCACGTCGGTCGACCATCCCGGTCGACCGACTCTGGGACTGGTCGACCGGTCGGTCGACCGCCAGAGCCTGGCAGAAGGCAATCTGGGTCAGAAAACAGGGTTTTAAATAATTCTAATAAATCTCATAAAACTTTTAAAATCCACAAAAATAGTTTCTAACTTTATATATGATATATAAACATGTGATAAAAATTTTAACACAAATATCAAACATTTTAAACCCTTTTTGTGTTATGGAAAATTACCGAAAACCAAAAACTGTATTTTTCCAAACTTAGATTTTTCAATAGGAAATCTGATTTTTCCTAAAACTCATTTAAATACAAAAACATGAAACTTAAACACATTTAGGCATGTTGCATATGGACATAAGTCCAATATACATGAAACATATACATATCATTGTTTTTGACTTTAATTCCAATATATGTTTTGTTAAAATACCAAAACTCTAAAATACATGAATAGGTATGTCAAACTAAGTTTATTTAAGATATGAAGCATGCATGTATATAAAACATATCTAATATACATAAACACATGTAAACTTGTTTTGATACTATCTATTCATGAAAACCAATATCGGTTAAACCAAAAACCGAAAAACTAATATCTAAAAATATGAAACGTGTGTGTATTGTGAACTTGAGCATATCACACTATCTAATCTTTACACATGGATTGAAAACACAAACTAAATTAGGATACCTAAGTCTTCTTGAAGAGCGCCGTCTCCAAGCCGACTCGATCAAAAACTCTGTGATCCACCGAGCTTGACTCCAACGAGTGCTATGATATGATCTTGTTGCTCGGGCTCTTGAATCACCATGTGAAAGGCTTCAAAACTCTTTTTTTGAAACTAATCACCAACTAATATCTTGATTAATGATCTGAAACTAAACATCACAAGATTATTAGTAAACATAACTACATGAGTTAATCATCATCAAAACTAGAGTGGAAGGCCTCTGGGCCAACAGTTTACATGGTTTAATGTATATTAGATTTGATCTATATACATCTATGCTTCATATACTTAGAAAACTTATTTTGATAAGCCTATTCATGTGTTTGGAGTTTTGTATTTAAACAAAACTTATTTTTGGATTTAATGTCAAAAATATAGATATAATATCTTTCATGTATATTGAATTCTATCCATATACAACATGCTTAAAAGTTGTTTAAATATCATATTTTTGTATTTACATGTGTTTTGGAAAAATCGGATTTCCATTTCAAAATCCTAGTTTTGAAAAGTACGGTTTTTAGTTTACGGTAAAATTTCTATCTCACAAAAATGGTTCAAATTGTTTGAAATATGTGTTGAATTTTTATCACACATATTTGTATTTCAAAAAATGTAATAAGAACTGATTTTTGTAGAATTTATGTAATTTTATGGGATTTAATTAATAATAAAAAGACAAGTTTTTAAATCCTAAAAATCTGACCTGGCTGTCTGCTGGTCGACCGTAGCAGAAGTCGGTAGACCGGTCCGGTCGACCGACGTGCACAGACGTGCACACAGCCTGGGCTGGTGGGCCGGTCGACCGGGCGGTCGACCATCCAGAGAGCTCTGCTCTCTGGAAATGGCCCCGGTCGACCGGTCGGTCGACTGGCAGAGAGCTGCCAGTCCCGGTCGACCGGGCGGTCGACCAGAGGCACAACGGTCAGAAATCTAACCGTTGGGCCGGTCGACCAGGCGGTTGACCGGAAGGGCAATTCTGCCCTTTCTAGCTGCCAACGGGCAGATTTGTTTGAGGGTTATAAATGCCCCATTCTTTGGCTAATTTCACCAAAAATTTCAAGAGCAAAAATTTTCATCTTCTTAAGTGTTTTAATACAAGTTTTTGAAAGAGTTTTATAGCAAAAAGATTTCATCTTTATTTGTTTTAAAAAGTGTTGAAAATAGAGTCTCTTGGGAAGTGGTTTTTGATCTTGATTTCAATATCTATTTGGAAATTTTCCCAATTATTTTTCTTTATTTCAAATACTTTATTTTCTCACACTTGAGCTTATCTATCTATCCTATCTATAGGATCATTGTTTTGTGAGAAGGAATTGGTTTGTGGTTGAGATAGACCACCAAGTGTTGTAACCCTCCCACATTTGTGATATCCCTCTAGTGAGAGGTGATTGTGTTGTTATCCCTCTTGTGTAGAGGTGATTGTGGAGGTTGTGTTGGAGTCCCTCAAGCGTGAGGTGATTGTGGTAGTGTGGCTTTGAGCCTTATCCCTCAAGTTTGAGGTTGATAGTTGTTTGGCTAAGTGCTTATCCCTCTAGGTGTGGAGGTGATTTGTTTTGTACCTTGCCTAGTGAGAGGTTGTATTGTTAGAGAGAGGAGTTGTGTACTCCCAACTTGTATTTACCCAAATCCTCAGTGAAGGTTTCCTGTGGGGAAGTCCTGTGTGGACGATATAGTGGAAATCCTTCTGTGTGAAGGCAGGGACGTAGAGCTGTGTGCTCGAACCTCGAAACATATCCGTGTGTTTGCGTTTGATCCACTATCTCTTACTCTCTCTCTCTTACATTGTGCCTTGCATCATTTCATATTGTTCATATCATTTATATGCTTGATATTGCTTTTGTGTGTGCCATACTTGTGTTGAACAAAGAGAGCTTCATATGGCACCTCAACTCTTATTCAGAGGAATTTAGAGGAGTTAGTCCAGAGCCCTTCGCCGGGAATTCGGCTACACTCTTTGGTTACACTAAGTGTGTTGCATTAGTTTTTAAATTCCGCATTATTTGTCACTAGATTAGTCTTACACGTATTCACCCCCCTCAAGGTGTATTTTCAATTGGTATCAGAGCCTACACTCCTGATATTAGGTTTAACACCTAGGAGTGTGATCTTGGTTGCTAATCTATAGTTGCATTTGCACACATATTGTTTACACTCATGGATTTCATGACCCCTCCTATGTTTGATATTTTTAACATCAACGTATGGAAGATTAAGATGAGTATGTATCTCAAGACCATAGGTTTGCATGTTTTCCTTGCCGCTACCAAGAAATCTTATCTTGGTAATAGCAAGCATATAGGGGCCAATGCACAAGCCCTAATGGCACTTAGGAGCACACTAAACAAAGAATATTTGTGTATGATTTCTCATTGTGATTCCGTCTTTGCAGTGTGAAACACCTTGACCTCTCCAAGCTTCAAACGTTAAAAATTGTGGAGGAGAAATCTAGTGAGGATGAATCTGACGATGCGTGCTACCATGGTCCAAAGGAATGACTCCCTTGAGGTATATTCGGATACTCAATTAGATAGTGCTAACTCTTCTTTTGATGATCATGACAGTATGGATGCCGATGCATTAAATGAAGAGCTATCTCTTGTTTGTGAAAACCTCTTGCAAAAATATGAAGTTTTGAAAAAGAAAACTTTTAAATTAACTAAAGAAAATAAAGAGTTGTTTTCTAAATTTGATATTGTTTTGCAAGAAAGAGATGAGATTTCTAATAAAAGGGATTCACTGAAATATAAACTTGATCTTACCCTAAAAGAAAATAAAATTTTGAAAAACAAAAATGATTGTGACATTGTTTTGAAGAAAAATGAAGATTTATCTTCAAAACTTGTTTTTATCTTAAATGAAATGATTCCTTGAAAAACAAGATTATTTCTATTTCAAAGGAACTAGATTCAATTTCTAAAGAAAATATTTCTTTGAAAAATAACTTAGATTCTCATGTTGCCATGCTAGTATAGCTTCACTGCCTATTGCATGCTCCACTTCTTCTTCTACTATTGCAAATGATATAAATGTTTTAAGAAGAGTGTTGATTATTTGGGCTTCAGTTTGAGCCAATGTGCCATGAACTGCACACATTCGGAATCTATATTTCGAAAGAAATAAGTTTCATTTATGCATGCACACAAATTACGGCATACACATGCTCCTCACGTTCACACTCATAACACTATGTATGCTCATGTGTACACTTCTAGTTTTGACATAACATACATATGCCTTGGAGTTAGTATTATTTTTGATAAAAATTAAATTTTCATATTTTAAGGAATTTCATATTGAACTTAATGGCCTTATTCCATGATTTTATTAATTACATGACTTTGTACACTCACATTACTTGTTGTTTTCTCATGACTTTATTTTCATGAGTATTATATGTGCTATATTGACTTTGAGTGTTGATTATGTGATTTTCATATTTTCATGGATATCTTCTTATTTTATTCCTTACTTGAAGGATTTCGTACTAGTTTTCAAGTTTTTATAAAAGTAGTTCGTATTCTTCATTTTGGTAGAGTTTTCAAATATGCTAAACTTATTTTCAAACTTATTTTTGAAAACTCCTACCCATATATGGGTGGTAGGATGGGCGACCATGCCTTGTGAGCTTATTGAAAATCATTTTAACATGTGCATGATAGGGTGGAAGGTATGAGTTATACACTTGATTCTCATTGTATTTTCAATTGGTATCACAATTGATATTTATTTTGTATACTCATATTTGTTTCTATATATGCATGCTTCAACTTCAAATAGTATCAATTTCGATTGGTATTTACTTTTTCATACATATATATGTGTTTTGATTTTGCTTACTATATCTCTATATCTTTAAGCACAAATTTGGTTATGCTAAGCTTGATTTAATTCTTAATAATAATTATTATTCAATTGGTATCTTATACAAGCTTATGCATCGTTTTCATTAGTATTTCATAAAGGGATAGAAAATTCATGTTTTACCTTTCAATCAGTTCTGACTACAATTGGTATTTTACTCCCACTCTTTATGTTAAAAATGATATCTTAGTTTTCATTTGGCTTCCTACGCTCCTAATGAAATTATTTTCAATTAGTATATGTTTCATTTTCAATATTGGTATCAAGAATCTTAAATTGATATTATTCTCTATTTGGTATCTTTATTGTAAAATGATCTTAGTGTTTAAATAAAAAGATTGGTTTATGTTTTTTAATTAGTATCAAAAGTGTAAAATATTTTCAATTGTTACTAATTTTTTCAATTGATAACAAGATTGCCTATATATATTTATATCTTTTAATTGGTATCAAAATTTTGTTGATATCTTCAAAATATTTTGTTTATTTTCACTTGGTATCATAAATTGGTATCATGATATTTCAATATATACCTTTATACTAAACTGATATATTTTTCAATTGGTATCATAATGTTTTGATTTGTATTGCTTATATGCAAGAGAAGCTTAACATCTTCTCTATATATAAATTCATGTTGAGTGTATGTCTTATTGAAGTGATTGACCTTTTTTTAGTATGTAGTACACATGTGTAAAGGGAGCTTCACATCTCATTTATACATTGCATATTATGCTTTATGTGGTCAGGGTTTAGTCATCTCTTTTCATATAAATGCATGTATGCAGGGGAGATAACTTCACGCCTCTCCTCTTCATGAATGTATATAGTATATATACCTTTATTGTTTGATTTATGCAAAAAGAGAGAAAAATATTATTTATGCCCTTTATTGTTTGTACCCCTTTGTTGATGAATTAACAAAAAGGGGAGAGATATTTTTGAGTTTTTATATGCATGTTTATGCATGTTTGTTTAAGTTTGTTATCTTTTACCATTGGTATCAAAAGCATTTTTTGTTGGTATTGGTATCAAGAGCATATTTTGTTGTTTTGTTGGTATTAAGAGTTTTTGTTGGTATTAAGAGCAACATTTTTTTAAGAACATGTTTATTTTAAATTGATATCAAAAGCATGTTTATTTTATTGGTATCAAATATTATGTTTATGTAGATTTATGTTGAGCATTCATGACATATCTTTATTATTTATTACTATGCATGAGTTAAAGGGGAGCTTCTATGAAGCTTAACTTTAATTCATGCATATATAACTCCATGAGTTTTGTCATCATCAAAAAGGGTGAGATTGTTGGCCCAGAGGCCCTTCACTCTAGTTTTGATGATGATTAACTCATGTAGTTATAGTTTACTAATAATCTTGTGATATTTAGTTTTAGATATTTAATCAAGATATTAGTAAGTGATTAGCTTCAATAAATGTATTTTAGAGCTTTCACAAGGTGATTCAAGAGCTCAAGCGTCAAGTTCACATCTAGCACTCGGTTGGAGTCAAGCTCGTTGGATCGCATTTGGGTCGAGTCAAATTAGAGACGGAGTTCTACAAGAAGACCTCAGTTTGTTTACTTTAAGTTTGTTTAGATCTCATTGTAAAGATTAGATTGTGTGATATGCTCAAGTTCACAATACACACAC
Organism: Agave tequilana; assembly: GCA_038442645.1. Classification (NCBI taxonomy): domain Eukaryota; kingdom Viridiplantae; phylum Streptophyta; class Magnoliopsida; order Asparagales; family Asparagaceae; genus Agave; species Agave tequilana. The sequence goes on from JAVJIF010016138.1 coordinate 15,171, forward strand.
AAGTTTCATATTTTGATTTTGGTTTTCGGTTTAACCGATTTTGGTTTTCATGAATAGACAGAATCAAAACAAGTTTACATGGTTTAATGTATATTATATTTGATCTATATACATCATTGCTTCATATACTTAGAAAAACTTATTCTGATTAGCCTATTCATGTGTTTGGAGTTTTGTATTTAAACAAAACTTATTTTTAGATTTAATGTCAAAAATATAGATATAATATCTTTCATGTATATTGGATTCTATCAAAATACAACATGCTTAAAGTTGTTTAAATATCATGTTTTTGCATTTACATGTGTTTTGAAAAAATCGGATTTCCATTTCAAAAAGCCTAGTTTTGGAAAATACGAGTTTTAGTTTACGGCAAATTTCTATCTCACAAAAATGGTCCAAATTATTTGAAATATGTGTTGAATTTTTATCACACATATTTGTATTTCAAAAATATAATAAGAACTGATTTTTGTGAAATTTATGTGATTTTATGGGATTTAATTGATAATAAAAAGATAAGTTTTTAAATCCTAAAAATCTGACCTAGCTGTCTGCCGGACATGCACACAGCCTGCGCTGGTGGGCCGGTCGACCAGTCGGTCGACCGTCCAGAGAGCTCTGCTCTCTGAAAATGGCCCCGGTCGACCGGCCAGTCGACCGGCAGAGAGCTGCTGATATTTGTATCCAGTCCCAGTCGACCGGTCCGTCGACCGGAGGCACAGCGGTCAGAAATCTGACCATTGGGCCAGTCGACCGGGCGGTCGACCGGAAGGGCAATTCTGCCCTTTCCAGCTACCAACGGGCAGATTTGTTTGAGGGTTATAAATACCCTATTCTTTGGCTGATTTCACCAAGAATTTCAAGAGCAAAAATTTCCATCTTCTCAAGTGTTTTAATATAAGTTTTTGAAAGAGTTTTAGAGCAAAAAGATTTCATCTTCATTTGTTTTAAAAAGTGTTGGAAATAGAGTCTTTTGGGAAGTGGTTTTTATCTTGATTTCAATATCTATTTGGAGATTTTCCCAATTATTTTTCTTTGTTCCAAACACTTTATTTCTCATACTTGAGCTTATCTATCTATCCTATCTATAGGATCATTATTTTGTGAGAAGGAATTGGTTTGTGGTTAAGATACACCACCAAGTGTTATAACCCTCCCACATTTGTGATATCCCTCTAGTGAGAGGTGATTGTGTTGTTATTCCTCTTGTGTAGAGGTGATTGTGGAGGTTGTGTTGGAATCCCTCAAGTGTGAGGTGATTGTGGTAGTGTGGCTTTGAGCCTTATCCCTTAAGTGTGAGGTTGACAGTTCTTTAGCTAAGTGGCCATCCCTCTAAGTGTAGAGGTGATTTGTTTTGTGTCTTGCCTCTAGTGAGAAGTTGTATTGTTAGAGAGAGGAGTTGTGTACTCCCAAATTGTATTTACCCAAATCCTCAGTGGAGATTCCCTGTGCGGGAAGTCCTGTGTGGACGATATAGTGAAAATTCTTCTGTGTGAGGGCGGGGACGTAGAGCTATGTGCTCGAACCTTGAAACATATCTGTGTGTTTGCGTTTGATCCACTATCCACTATCTCTTACTCTCTCTCTCTTACATTGTGCCTTGCATCATTTCATATTATTCATATCATTTATATGCTTGGTATTGCTTGTGTGTGTGCCACACTTGTGTTGAACCAAGAGAGCTTCATATAGCACCTCAACTCTTATTCAGAGGAATTTAGAGGAGATAGTCAGAGCCCTTCGCCGGGAATTCGGCTACACTCTTTGGTTACACTAAGTGTGTTGCATTAATTTTTAAATTTCGCATTATTTGTTACTAGATTAGCCTTACACCTATTCACATTATGGAAAGACAAAGAGAAAATGGAAGTTTTTTTATTTTTTTTTTTTGTGTTTTGCATTCTCCAAAAACAGAAGAAAATAATATCCTTCTACTGAGCATACTTCAAAGTAAAGAAGAAAACTCCGTAATGGAAAAAAACATAAGTGGAGAAATGAAAATGTCTTATAAGAGAAAAGAAATTGCATTCTACCAAGTGCAAGACGCTTCGCTAATGCAAAAAATAATGAACTTTAAAATTAGGTGTCATATGCAAAAAGGAAATACTTTTTCAGTCGGGTGGTCTATAGCCTCTGCCAGACCCTTTAGATCTGCCCTAGTTTGAAAATTAGCTGTATATTTCAAACATCCATCTCAATTCACTTACATGTATGAGATTAAGTTATTATTTTATTTTTTTTCAAAATAGAAGTCGCAACACAGTGGTGAACCTAAGACCTCTTATTCCCTTTCTCAATCATTTTGCTATTGAGCTAGAATGCTATATGAGACCAAGTTGTACCAACTGCCTTCCAACAAGCTGCGGCTTTTAGGCATGGACTTCTTGAGAATGGATCTGTTTTATACAGCCCAATTACTGCAAAGGAAAAAAGAATATCCATGTTAAACATATCAAATATATACGTTAATTTTTACACTTTAATCCAACTTAATTATAAGTTTTAATCTATTTCTAGAGCAGGAAATATCTTTTATCATGACAAGAATCTTTGTTCATGCCCTTCATATGACCAATGACCAAACTCCTTGGAATTTGTATTAAATGACCCTTATATTCTAGTTATCAAGTTTGGCTTCATTCGAAAATGAGATTAGTATCATCTCCAAAGCTAGTGAGAAATTGGAAGTAACCACTATGCTAAAAAAGAATTTAGTTTGAAACATAAATTAAGAATGATCAAAGTGTGAAGAATGATGTGATCTCGAGGGCTAAGTCAATGGATAGATATATCATAATCTAGTGCAGATTTATCAAATGGATATTAAGATTTTGTGGAGATTTTTGAGACTTTACTCTAACTTTGTTCAAAGTTTCAGAATCCAAAATGGAGGAACTTGTCTAAATGAAATATCAGCTACTCAAATGGCCCTTTCTCTAATGAAGTGCATCTTATTTAACAATAATAGTAGAGACATGTTCAGTTATTTAACTAAGGTTAAATTTTGGTTATGCTCGACTGCTAGTCATTGAACGACCGATCTCGAGTTTGTCAAGACTATGAAATGATCACATCTTCGAAACATGGGAAGACCCAAGAGTGACCCACGATTAATTGTGGATGAGGAGAAATGCATGAGGGATCACCAAATTTGAGAACTGGGTTGCAACATATCTTCAAAAACAAAAACTAAACTTCATATGCAAAAATTATGAATATTTGAAACTTCAGCGACAATGAGGAAGGATTTTGAGCATATTTAGCAACTTTCTAGCAATTTGTTTTATTTTCATTCTTTGTTTTCTAATAGTTTGAGTCATTGTATAACTTTCATTCCTTTTATTTTAATTTTTAATTTGGTTTGAGTAATTTAGGTCTTCTATTTTATTTTTTTATTTATTAAACTTTGAGTAGTTTTAGGACTACTATGTATGAGAGAAACTATATTGTTAACAAACATGTATATATGCATGTGTTACATTGTATCTGAACATGTATAGTTTTCATATTTTCCTCTATATAGGCATGTGGTATATTATATATGAACGTGTATAGTTTCCTTATATTTCTCTCCACACTTTTATATATTGATGTAATTGTTTGGTGACTAATATACAGAAATTTGCCTTCTCCAATTTATCATGGTATCAAAGCCTAAAAAACCCTAACCCCAACCCAGTTGTCTTCTCCAGTGCGCTGCTCTCTATGTCTGTTTCCGCCGTGCCACCCTTTCGCATCTGGAGCTTCGTCGCCCTCTCCTGATCTCTATCGCTGACCTTTGCTCCTGTCGACCTCGAGCTTCGCCCCTCTCTCAATTTCTTTTGTCGACCTCTGCTCGTGTAGACCTTGTTGAATCTTTTGCGCCGTCCTTTCTCGACCAGAGAGCATGCCTCCTCTGATCCGCACCTCAGGGGCACGCCCCCTACTCAGATCGTTGTCTCATTCAGATAGTGTCGCCCTTGTCTCGACCAGATCAGCCTTACTCTCCCTCGCTCTCTCTGATCGCGCTACCCTCTCTAAATCAGATCGCGCGTTATTCAGATCTCATTCCCTCTCGCTGTCTCTAATTGTGACGTCTGATTAGACACACCCTCTCGTTCTCTCTAATTGTGCCCTCTGATCAGATTAATCCTCCAATGGATAAGAAAGGATTATTTAATTTTCCTATTTTCAATGTCTTACTCCATGGCTCCGAGAATTATACTGCATGGGCTCTCACGATGCAGTATAATCTTTGTAATACCCGTACACGATTTAATAATAATAGTAGTAGTATTTTAATGTATATTTATATTTTGTATTATGAAATTAATTATTTTTGTTGTTATTAGTATGTTGCTATTGATTATTATTGTTATTATTGTGATTACTATTATTTTTGTTAATCATCATTAATGATATTATTATTATTTTCCCAAGCCTTAGAGTCCAACCCACTTCCATTTTATCTTTCCCATCTATTTTCTCTTTTATTTTTTTTCATATCCATATAGCCCATACCCATTAGCCTATTCCTAAATCCAAACCAGTTACCAATAACCAAATTTCCTCCCTATACAATCCTAATATCAATCCTAAACATAACAGTAATTATCCCTTCCCTCTCTTCTTCTCCATCTACAACCGCCCACCACCATGCCCTGCGCATCTCCTCCCCTTGCTGTTGACCCATGTAACTGCCGAGGCTCTCTCCTCTCGTTGGAGCCCACCGGCAACCCGACCTTCCCACCACAGCATAATCGAGCTATCTCCTCACCTAGCCGATCAACTCCATCACCCCCGACATCACTCAACTCCACGCCATGTCTCTTGCCTCCATCATAAGAACCATCGCACACCCATGAGCCTCCACCTCTATCACCATCTCTCTCTCTCTCTCTCTCTCTCTCTCTCTCTCTCTCTCTCTCTCTCTCTCTCCCCCCCTCTCTTCCATATATTGTTGAGACCCCCTTCTCCCTCTCATAGCTATAATCCGTCGGAGATCCTCCCGTGAGCCCTCCACACATCTTTCATTGCCACTGCCACCTCTCTGACTACTGGCATGAGCTCCGTCGAACCAGTCCCTCTGCCATGGCCTTCTCCTCTCCATCTCCATCCCCCTCTCCATGTCGTATAACCTCCCTCTTGGCTGAGTCTTTTTCCCTCTCCCGCGACCTCCGCCGGCGAGTCCTAGAGTATCCATCTCAGCCCCACGCCCTCTGAACTCCTCTGTCGGAGTCGTGAACCACCCCAGAGCTCCGTCGTTCCCGCGCTCTCCCCGTGGTCGTGCCTCACCCACCCTTGCGTGAGCTCTTTTTCCTCTATCTTTCTCTATATATGTTTATGTGCATGTGTGTATTTATGTATTAATGTGTGTGTGTGTATGTGTGTGTTAATGTTGTGTTAGTTTGTGCATGGATTAGTATGTATATTTGTATATTCTCTCCTTTTGTTGTGTGCATGAATGAGTGTATGTGAGTGAATTTGTGTGAATGAACATGGGTGTGTAGGTGTGCATGTGTAAGTGTGTATACATGTTCTATGTGTGTATTAATACATATGTGTGTTGTTTGAGTGTGTAAGTGTTGTGTATTTGTGTGCACGTGTGTATGTGTGTAAGAGTGTATATCGGTGCGTGTGTATTTGTATTCATGTGAGTACATGTGTCTTTGATTGTATATACAGCGCGACGGCCTCGCTCGGACAATTCGGACCCAGAAGCAGAGACCCGGACCTTACCTGGATTAGTGTTCGCTGTGGAACCAATATGCCAGGCGATTCAAAGACCGACGTACTAGATGATCTGGAGATTCGTACCTATTCATACAGTGAAGACCCGGTAGTAATTTGGATCCAAAACCGCGTCATTTCATGTGAGTGTTTGTTCTTATGCTATTTCCTTATTTACTGTAGCCAGTAGGTGTTCGTGTATCTTTTCATATAATTTCATGTGATCGTCTGGTATATTTTACCAGTATAATTATGCGTATCATTTCATGAGATATCAATGAGCATTCATTTTAATTATGTAGCTTATCTAAGTGCTTATCAGCATCATTTCATGTGTTAGTTGTTCGATGCTATTGGCTTAGGCGTAGTATTAATATATCTTAGACTGTTATTTGTTTCAATTTACAAATTGCCTTGTCTAGTTCATATTTGAGAATAGGTGACTTATTTTTATGTGAAGTATTTATCGGTACGAATTGTTTGGTGATTATTCTGACCAGAACTCATTTGGATATTAAGGACGTGCTAGATATGATGTTGCTTTATCAACAGACTATTTTATCGATACTTGGATCTGTGTATGACTTAGTTAGAGTAGGAATTGGCTTGAGCTTCGTATTCATTTCGTTGGATTCATGATTGATATGTAGATGGGATGTAGGATGGTTAGATTATATTCAAATGTGTAAATATAATACCCTTGACTCTGATGTGTATGATGAGACTGACTTTTGGACTGCTAGGAGCTATTATTTCTGGATTCTCCCATTGATAAGTTTGACTGAGTATTGATGACCTTATTGATATTGACTACTAGATGTAGAGATGATCGAGATTTCATATTGATTGAGGATGTTACATTTTTTCGTTATGATCTAGATTTCTGTTGGATAAATCTGATCTTGAGGATGTTCTACTCTTTATTGGTGATTTCAATATCCATTAGCCTAGTTGATCTCGAGGATATATTCAGTACTTCAAATTGGTTCTTACTTCAGTTATTTAGTTATAGAGATAGAGTTATTGTAGGAGTAATTTAATTGATATCAGTAACCATACTATATATTCAGAGTTTAATAGCAGTTATTGTTTGATCTTAGTTATTTGTGACCTAGAGGATTTGAGTAGATTGGTAGTAATGCGAGAACTGACTATTGATTCATTGAGATGGTGGTTACTATATCAGATATGTTGACTTGAATTCAATGTTTGATGTTCACAGTGATTGTTATTGAGACTATAAGTTGATGGATTAGTTACTGATATCTCTTTAGTATAGATGGATGAGATTGTGATTGATTCTAATGAGACTGTATTGTAAGGAATCAGTGTTTAGACCTATTATTAGTATTATTTCATGTTACTGGAAGTAACGTTAGACCTTAACCCTATGTACAGTTTTACTGTTTATCGTATACACATTTATTGATACTGTCCACTGTTATTGTTACTGTTTACCGTGTATATGATCACTGCTTACTGATATACTCTACTGTTACTTTCACTGTATCATTCCAATAATCTAGATAACATGAATATTAATTAAATTATATAATAATGTAAATGGACAACTTGTATTGGGATTGAAAAATTGATGGAGAAGATAACGTCTATTTTTGGGTAGACTTAGGATACAGGTTGCGCAATCGAGATAGGGTCCCACTGCAGGGTTCCCAGGGATTACTTACATCCCGTACTGTTTACTGTTATATTGTTACTGTAATACCTGACGATACATCCTGGTTCAGCGTTAGGAGCCTGGGCTGTGGTTTCAGGTATGTACGGAACCCACCTTAAACATGGATAATGTCTCCAACTGATCAGTTTTAATAACTTAGAACCTTGATTGACATGTGTAGTAGGCATAGTATAGGATGCGTCTATTACAGGTGATAATTGATGTCTATTGACATAATTAATAATGGTAAATTATTTAATTGCATATGTGATTGACGGTGTTCACTTGCTATTTTTATACATATGATATGATAAACATCTGATACATGTATGCTATATTGGACACCCGATGATATACATGACCTGATAGCACATCTAACTCTAGCACTGACTGCTTTTATTACTGTCTATTTATGTTTAGTATGTTATTTCAGTTTTATTCTAGTATATATTTTCATAGTATGTTCTTACATTATATGCACGTGCACCTTCCCCTTTATTCTTACACGCTCATTGGGAGTCTGACTCCCTGGATTTGCATATCCAGATCCATGGTTATTGGAGAGGATTACATGTTATGAGGAGCCTAGAGTTCTCTCTATTCGATTACTGGTATTCTTATGTTCTTTTATTCTGTCATTTTTCATGATTCCCGATATATTAGACTCATTGCTTATTCTATGCCTTTATCCATATGTTATCATGTACAGTCATTCATTTGTTAAATTGCAGTGTTATCATGTTATCATAGTGATTATATAACTTGTTCAGGTTACTTTAGGCTTAGCGTGCATACGTGGGGCATTCTCCTCGCGTATATACGTCACCGACTCTTGTCAGAACTCTGTTTCCACATATTTTTGGAAGCGGGGCATGACAATCTTCGTGCTTTTGGAGTCTAAGATTATGTGCAGGGCACTCTCAAATGCCTATCGGCTGCTTCCATCACTCAATCCAGTTCCTCTATAAGTACTGTCACTCTGTCATTCAATTTTTCTACAACAACATTTACTCAGGATCAGTAGGTGACGAGCAAATAATGGCATATATTATAAGGTCGATCTCATTCCCATTCGATTATCTATTGGTCGTTCGACCTCATCCAGGGAGCAGTGGCTGACTCTAAGTTGTATGTCTATCTAGGCCAATGCTGCTCGAGAGTATCAGGCTCTTCAGGATGCCAGGCAGAGAGACCGCTCCATTCAAAACTTCTACTTGCTGTTTTCAGGTTATTGGGAGGAACTACAAACCATAAAAGTTCCTATTTCAGATTCAATGTTTGCCTTCGCTCTTGAGTTTCAGAAGCAGAGAGATTGTCGAATTCTTTTTCACTTGGCCATATAGCTACATCTTGAATTGAGGCACTACGTGGCAGTATTCTTCATCATCATCTACTTCCCAATCTCACTGAATCAGTGGCTGAGCTCACCTCTGAGGAGATACATCTCCGGATGTTATCATCATCACTTACTCTAGTTCAATCAATCTCCTCGCTCACTGTTCTTGTAGTCCTGCATCATCTATATGCTTCGTGGCCCCCTGAATCATGGGTCACCATCTCGTGGATTAGCGAACCGAGTATAGTAGATTCGTTAGTCTTCAACTCAGACTCACCGGGTTACTTGCCGATATTGCAAACAACTCAGTCATGTGGTTTTCACCTGCCTAAATGAGAAAGGGTCAATGGACCATATGTTCCCAGATCCTCAGTTGGTACCTCTACATCTAAACCAGCTCCGCAACCCTCAGTAGAAACTTTATCATCTGATCAGTTCTCACAGATTGCTTCATATCTTGCACAAAGTCTGGGTATCACTGGAGCGTCTTCGACATTTGATTTCATTATTATGTCTACCACCTCTGGAGGTCTACTCCCTAGATATTTGACTTATGTGATACTCACCATATGACTTTTGATCATTCTGTCATTACACATTATTCTCTTGTTTCTGATTTCACTTATATATACTGCTAATGGTGCACCTCTTGCAAGCCACCCAATCTGGTAACATCAATTCCACTTTCGACCCATCGGGTAGACTCACCTTATCTTCTATCTTCTGCCTTCCTAAACTTACCATACAATTATTATCTGTTGGCAAAATAATCGAATGTAATTGTAATATCTTATTTACACACACTTCTTATATTATCCAGGATTACATCAACCAGAAGATTGGGACAGGACGTAAAGACAACTGCTTGTATCAGTTGGAGTATCTACACTTCCCTTTGTCACCACATCTCGCAGTAAGCCTCTTAGTCACCTTCGATCTATGGCATCGTCAATTGGGTCATTTATCTAGTTCTAGGTTAAAAACTTTGTATGATTCTGGTATGTTGGAAAATTTTCAGTTTTCTATTGTGAAATTTGCAATTTTGCAAAATAAACTGCTATGCGTTTTACTTCCAGTAATCACATGATTTTGAAAATTTTTGATTTAGTTCATTCCGATATTTGGGGTTTGACACCTATCACATCTCTTTTTGGCTACAATTATTATGTTTATTTTGTTGATGACCATTCTCGATACATATGGGTTTATCTCATGCGAAATTATCTGAGCTGTTACTGTAGACTGTCTAAAAATCACTCAGAATAAGTCATCAGAAAGCAGAGTCTATACTCCAGACGCGAGGCTAATTATAGCCACTCGTGCAGTACCAAGACGCAAGGGTCGAAGCCTGCTTCTCAGCATCACTGCAATGGCCAAGATGCAGAGCTTGAAGCTCGCGCCTCAGCATCACTGCAGTAACAAGACGCAGAGCTTGAAGGTCGCGTCTAGCAAGATTCAAAGCCGGCATCCAACAACACTATAACGGCAAAACGCGAGGCTCGAGGCTCGCACCCCAGCAACACTATAATGCCAAAACAAAGAGCCCGAAGCCCGCGTTTCAACTGTGGAAGAGCCCTGTATTTCAGTTATAACTGCCCTCATTACCGGGTCAATTACTGCTCACGTAATGAGGGAGCTAAACCCCATCGTGGAGGGTTTTCAGGGGACAGTTTTACCCCAACCCTTATAAATAGCTCGGTTTGCTCAGTTATTTAATTAAGGTTAAATTTTAGTTATGCTTAGTTGATAGTCATTGAATAACTAGCTCTTGAGTTTATCAAGCCTATTTAACATCATGAGATGAATGTAGGAGAGAGCACCAAAATTTTCAATTACAATAGTTTCAAAATATTAATTTATCAGTTTTCAGCAAAAAAAATAAAATAAATGAAAAGAGTATTTAAACACATTTTGGAAAAAGCAAAAACAAATTTGTGTGCAAAAATTTCGAATATTTGAAACTTCTAGCATTTGTTTTATTTTCTTTCTTTGTTTTCTAAAAGTTTGAGTCAACATAGAACTTTTATTCCCTTTTATTTTATTTTTTATTTGAGTTTGAGTAATTTTTTAGAACTCTTATTTTATGTTCTTTATTAAACTTTTAGTAGTTTTAGGACTAATATGTATGAGAGTCTATATAAAGCCACCTTCGAATAATTTGTAGCAGTTTTCTTTATCTTATTAAAATTTTAGAGATATGGGTTTTTCCTCTTATTCTAATAGCTGAAAGCATTGATAAATAATAACGACAATGTTAGCGAGGCTCTCATCAAGCGATAATCCTCTCAATTGTTATGATAGAAACAACAATTAAAAAAAACAAAAAAAACATTAATTCTCGGAGATGATTCTGATTTAAAGGACAAGTTTCTCGATAAGGACGATCAACCAATAAGAGGATTTGACGATCAAGAGTAATATCAGTGAATCAAAGATCTTTTCTTTTCAAGTCACATTAATACCAAGGTTTTCTTGTTTGGAAATGCAAAGTTGAGAATTTAAACTTGTTCTATGAAATCCTAGAGGGAAGTAAGTAATCAGTATCACTTGTCTAATGTCATCTCCAATTTATAAGTAGAGCTTGTATCAACAATTTCATAACTGAGAGGTAAACAGATCAGTAGCAGAGACATACAACATGAAGTTATATATGTTGTCAACAACCTGATGAAGGAAGAGCAAAGATAACAAGGGAGATGTTATGACCAACTCAATATCTCACCTTGTTGTGATTTGACAATTGCAAATAATAATAGCATCAGTAAGGATGATGGGATAAAAGTCTCAAATCTTGATGAAGATTTTTTTGTATAAAATTATTTGAATTGTGTATTATTTGGACTATGTATGATAATAGTGACGAATATAAGATATCAAAGACCCTTTCACTGCATCAAAAATTCTGAAGTTGTGGTAAATGTTGAGGGCATTATATTCATGTTCTCGCACGTCCCTCTAGGTCAAGTGCACTTTTTCATGCGCCGAATCTACGCTTCTATGCAGTGACACTTTTGTTTTTTAAGTCTAGCTTTTAATGTGCATCTGATGAAATTGAGCACGTGTTACTTGATACCATATTAAAGACCCTCAACTACAACAAAACTCTAAAGTTGTGGTGAGAGTTAGAGGGTATTATATTTATATTCTAACAATGATAAAAAATTGATTTTACGTAGATGAATGGAGTTGAGCATGACTTCAATCATTTAGATTTCCACTAAAAATTACTCAAAGAAGATGTTCAATGACATGTCAAAAAAGGAGAGCATGATGGAGATTGTGAAAGGTTCAAGTAAAATCATCTCTTTATAAATTTACTGAACTTAATTGAAGAGACTACTCATTTGAGTTTATTGAACTGAGTCAACTGCCAACAGGAGCATGCTTGATGAAAAATTCAAAAGAGCTGGTATTTCTATATCCACAATGTGAAACTTTTAGGAGTTATAGTTATGAGTGATGCTTCTGCACTTCAAATTTACTCTCTTGTGACAATGAATATTCTATTTCTTAGTTCCAAGAGGAAGAGGAAGAAAATAGGGTTCTTATGCACCTTAAACATGAAGAAAATAGAGTTCACATGTGAAAGTAAGCAAGATTCAAAGCTTGATGGAAATTTTGCGAGTGATATGACTTTTTTGCTGTCCATGATCAAAGTTTTACATATATATTTTTGCTTGGTATACCCAATCTCAGTCAATGAAAATCATGATTTGCTCCTCTATCTAAAAACTTTATCTCGACCCTACCAAATAGAATCCCAAGTTACATAGATCTAATACTAATACTTTTCTTGATCTTGTATTTGTAGAAATCCCTCGACTTCAACTAATTCTTTTTTAGCGGAACAACAATAAATTGGTTGTTTCAAATATAGTGTAGATCTATAATTTTGTAATTATGCTAAAGAACAAAAATTTGTCATAATTAGAATTCATTTGAAAGCGCGACTTTTTGTCAATTTGTTTTATTCTCTCTTTTTTTCTTTCAAAAGTTTGAGTCATCATATATTATAGGACTTTCTATATTTTTTTCTTCTTATTACATTTTGAACATTTGAAAGATTTTTTTGTTTTTCTTTAATACTTGGCACGTGCTATGCACGTTAAAAAAGGATTAAAATAAATTAGTAATGAAATATAATTATGCATTTATTATAACTGTTATTGCTAAATAATCATTGTCTTTTAATATAAATATCGTATTAATCTTTATAAAAAACCATGATTTATCTACACCACTACCACAAGGCATTAAGAAAATTGATGTTACATTAAAGTTTGTATAAATTTAAGCATGAAATAGAGTGTGTGTATTTAAAAGAGATAAAAATATATATTAAAAGTTCAAAGTTATCATGTGTTTATCAAAAAAGAAATAAGATATAAAAAAGAAAATTTGATAAAAATATCGATATATGTTATGAGCCTCAAAAGATATATGTATGCTTATTTTTGGGAAATTAACATTTTGTATGTTAATATGTTAGTTTAGTATTTATTAGTTAGAGGTACAATTTACTGATTTATATTTAATTATCTTCAATAATAGTGTAAATAAGATGCTAATATTTTCAGTGATTTTTATACTTGATTCAATTTTTCTAAACTTAACTAAACATACTTATGGGTTTGTTTCTTCTAAAAATAAGATTTTATTATTTGTAATGAGAAATTTATATCTTTCTGTTAACTTTTATTCCTATATAACTATTTGAATGTTTTAGATTTATCTGTCTATTATCTAATGGATTGCATCTTAATTAAGGAGTAGGTGGTTTCAAATAAAAATATAAAATAGAGATAGACATTTGATAGGGAAAAGTTTGTGTGTGTGTGTGTGTATGAGAGAGTGAGAGAGAGAGAGAGTGTGTTGTTGGATAAAGATAAGAAAATGATCACAAAAAAAAATTAAAACTATATTATTGAGACTCAGAAAGAAAAAAATTTTAAAACAATATTTTTTCAGTTAAAAATAAAAAGTTACTAAATAGTCATATCTAATTATATTATAGTTAAAGTTTTCAGATTAAATAGTTTATTTTCTTCTTTAGGTCAAAATTGATAGAAGAATTTTTTTTCCAACTAGTGTCGTTTATAGCAGTATTTTAATAATAATGTACATTAGAGTTTGAGTAGTTTTTGAACTATTATGTATGAGAGAACCGACAAATACGTTTCAGTAGTTTGTAGTAGACTTTTATTTCTATAACTTTTACAGATATTTTTCTCTACTTTCCAAACTTTCTAAGTTTTTTCACTAAATAGCATGATAATTATCCAATAATGTTTTCTCTACATCTGGGAAAGGGGCAATATGCACAAGTTTATACCCATGATTTTTTGTTTTAATGTCTTAATTTATACATTTGTTACCTTTCAATACTTTTATGCATGAAATTTGTATGATCAATCCTACTTTTTAAGAGACAGTAGGTATTTTAGAAGGAAAAAAAACTTAATGAGAATATAAAAGTAATATTTTATTAAAAAAACATACAAAACTAATGGACTTTTATGTTTTCACAACCACCTTATAAGACATTGGCTATAGAGGCATGATCTCTTTGAGCCATTTGTATGAGACTATATATGTTATATTTTGTACAAACTACAGTCACTACTGATAACAAAGCAAGAATTTTTTTGTTAATAGTTACTCTTTAATTCATCTTAATTCTAAGTATTAATCCATTGCTAGAGCTGGGAATACCCTTTTATCGTGATAAGAATCTTTGTTCATGCACTTAGAATGACCATGCTTGTTTTATAAGTTCAATAAACCAATGGAGAAATCTTCTGTCAAGAGTAAAAGTTCTCCCATCATATTTCAATCGTCCAGTAGAAACACTAATGATAGGTATCAAGTTTTCTTTTTTGCTTTTCTTTTTTTAAATGAGATTAGTATTATCTATAGAACTGGTGAGACATTGGATGTAACCATCATACTGATAAAGAAACAGCAGATGACTTGATCATTCAGAATGAGTAAAATCAAAGTCAGGAGCGAAGTGGGAGGATAATTATATTATGACAGTAAATATGCTCTGACATTAAAAAAAATTAAATAAATTGAGTTAAGATTTTCTGGAGATTTTGTTGAAAATTTTCCTGAAAATTAGTATATTTGAAGAACCTATAATTCAAAATGTGTGGAACTAGTTTAAGTTGAAAAAAAAGTAATGGTGATTTATCTTATCATGAAAAATCAACAAGACATATGTTTGGCGTGAGGATTTCCCATACCGAAGGATTCTAATTTAATGTAACTTGGACCTTATGTGAAGAACAACAGAAAGAGTTACTGATGATAATACTTGTATAACATCAATATTTAATTCTTCCTACTGATTATGGTTGAAAAAAGAAAATTAAGATTAATTTCAATTTGTAATTTATAAGAATGATCACTTTTTTATTTATAAAATTGTTTTGTCTATCAATTTTTATTTCTTTTTTGTTATTTGTTTGTTTTTATAATAAAAGTTGTTGCGCAACTTTAAATTTAAGACATTTCATAATCCAAACTCCTGTTGTAGTAACAAACACTAGAAAAAGTAACCAATCAATACTTGTGTACAAGATCTCAATGTAAGATATTTTTTCTAATGTGACTCATTTCATTTTACTTGACATAAAGAATACATATAATATAATAGAGTAAATTAATGAATAGCCATATAAATGAATAACTAAGATTTGATTCAAATTTATCAGAATTTGATTTCTGACCCTCAACTCATGCAGGCTAAATTAGACTAGACTATTTGCAAGAACAAAATAGATTACAATTCCATAGAATAGAGACCATTTAATTTAAGTTATAATGTCTCAAATGCATAAAAGGTTCTTGTTTGTTATTTGTTTCCCGTTTATGTTATGTGCAATTCATATGTGATGTAACCAGAGAAATACTCCTGCAAATTTTGTGGCTTTCTTAAATATTGTGAACAAAAGTTCACATAGAATAGAAAAGAACATAATATTGTTAATAAAAGAAGTATTAAGAAATAACATGTTTACTCCAAATCAAAGACGGTGTAAGAATTAATCATTTACTTCCAAAATATAGGGGGAAAATTGTATAATTTTTATAGAGAAAAAAACTTTGTAATTGTATACCTTTCTCCTTGCAACCTATAAATAACTCTTGGTCAAATTGATCGTTTCGCAAGTGTTAGCTCCATACCAAATTAGGCCGTAGAGTACCAAATTAAAAAAAAAACACCTAAATAACAAGAAGAAAACTAAATGACTTTATCTTTACACCACCTACTTAAATTTTGTTAAAAATAATCAAATATATGACTGAATACATGCCCAAATACGTATAAGAATTGTCTTGTGCAGATTAATTACTCTTGTTGGATCAAGGAGGCTTCAGGCAGCCCAGCTTCGCATCAATCCGGCCCATGAGACCCTGCTGCAGATCTTGCACGAAGAGATTTTTTTTATCTCCTTTTTATGATTTCTGTAAGTTATTTGCAATAATGAACATGTAATTAAGATGTGGGTTCAAGATCCGACTCAGACCCACCCATATAGAATAATGGGCTTTCGATCCACAGATTGGATCGCGTGCAATATTTTAAGCCCAGGTCCACAAGTGACAAGTTCACTTTGAGAAATCCAAATAGAATGGTCATGCTCATTATGTGAACATCAAAATAATGCATCCAAATATTACTGATTGCAATGTTCTATTTTCTCATATAGAATCACCTTCATGGTGATGAGAAATTCATGCATTAAGAATGAACAGCCATAAATTTTAGAAGTTGCATAACACTATTCTTTTCACGACTTCAAGAGATATAAGATGATACTTCGCCAGTTCAACAACAATACCGATTATTGATACATTGGAAGTAACCAATATGTTGCAAAGTAATCTAATGAATAAAATAAAAGAGTTGGAGTTGTAAACATAAATTATAAAAATAGGTGAGAGATATTTGTGACTATCAGTAATCCTGACCTGTTTTGAAGAAATATTGTACTATAATGTGAAGCAAACTAAAAACTCTTTAGTTTCATATGCTATGTATAATAGACGGGAACTCTTTCACTTTAACGTTATGTTGGCCCAGAGGCCCTTCACTCTAGTTTTGATGATGATTAACTCATGCACCTATAGTTTACTAATAATCTTGTGATATTTAGTTTCAGATATTTAATAAAGATATTAGTAGGTGATTAGCTTCAACAAAGGTGTTTTAGAGCTTTCACATGGTGATTCAAGAGCTCGAGCGTCAAGTTCATATCTAGCACTCGGTTGGAGTCAAGCTCGTTGGATCGCGTTTGGATCGAGTCAACTTGGAGACGGAGTTCTATAAGAAAACTTCGGTTTGTTTAGTTTAAATTTGTTTAGATCTCATTGTAAAGATTAGATAGTGTGATATGCTCAAGTTCACATTACACACACAAGTTTCATGTTTTGGTTTTGGTTTTCAGTTTAATCGATCTTGGTTTTCAAGAATAGATAGAATCAAAACAAGTTTATGAAATCACCTAGAGGGGGGTGAATAGGTGATAAGGCTAATCTAAGAACTAAATGCGGAATTACAAAACTAATTTGCAACAACACTTAGTGCAACCAATGAGTGTAGCCGAATTCCCCGTAAAGGGCTCTGGACTAACTCCTCTTGATTCCTCTGAATAAGAGTTGAGGCGCTATATGAAGCTCTCGTGGTTAAGCACAAGTGAGGCACACAAGCAAACACAACCAAGCATATAGGAATAAGCAATGTGAATCAATGCAAGGCACAACACAAGCATATAAGATATGACAATATGAATAATGCTATGCACAAATAAAGAGAGAGTTTAGAGTCAATGGATCAAACACAAATAACAAGATGTGTTTCGAGGTTCGAGCACTGAGCTCTACGTCCCCGCCTTCACCGAGAAGGATTTCCAATCCACTAGGAATACCGAACTCCTCTCTCAACCAATACAACTGTTGGCCCAAAAGGTTACAGTCTCTATTTGTTTAGAGTTTTGATGATAACAAAATAAATAAGAGCTATTTGGTACTAATAAGTTTGTTCAAGATAAGTTTCAGGTTTGTACCATGTTTGGAGGCCATTGCTTAGCTTTTGCAAGAAATTTTTGGTTCATGGAGTAAAGAAGGCTTATGGCACATCAAGGAAGGAACATAGAAGAGAAGGCTCTAGCTAGGCTTTGCATGGCTCGGGACTTTAAGATTGCTCAAAAAGACTTCATTAGATTTGTTTTTAGTTTTATAGTTTTTGTTAAAGAATAGTGAATAGGGTTGAAACTCCATATTCTAACACACATACACGTTTTTGCGCACATGCCTTTCCTAGAAATATTCCCTATAAACATATACAAAATATTTTAATACAAAGCCTTTTGATTACAAACTCAATTTTATGTTTTATATATATCTCTAATCAAAACTATTTTGTTATATTTCAAATCCCTTTCAAAATTATGTTTCAGTTTTGGCTTTTGGCCTGAGCCGGTCGACTGACCAGTCGACTGTCACTAAGTCAGGTCATATCGGTCGACCGACCCAGTCGACTGGACTTCTGGCAGTTTTTGTGCGTATCCGTGTGCATGTTTCCCGGTCGACCGGGCGGTCGATCGAAGACCTTCGGTCGACCGGGTGGCTGGCCGACTGAAGTGGTGTTGCTCTCTGTTTGTTTCGGTCGACCGGGCGGTCGACCGAGAGCCTGCAACGACTCTTCTGTTTGAACCCCGGTCGACCGAGAGAGTCGTTTCAGCCATAACGGCTAGTTTTTAAACACGTTTTAAATTTGTCTTTTTCTTCTCTAAGCGTATTTAAATGGTATTTTCTGGGTGTAATACTTCCTAATTAGCATTATGAGGGTTTACTCTTTAATCCCTAACCTTCTCCTATAAATAGGGGTGATTAGGGAGAGGTTTTACACAACAAGCATTTACAAAAAATTTCAAAAGTTTTCAAAGGATTTCAAAAGAGTTTGGTCCTTGGTTTTTGTGCTGAAGAATCTCTCATCACTGAAGTTTTATTTTCTAAACTCTCTCAAGTTCATTTCTTTTTTCCACTTACAATATTTGAGCTTCAATTCTAACCATTATTCTACAGGGTTCTTGTAAGGGAAAGAGGCTTTTGCAAAGATAGTTTGTAGTCTTTTGATCACCAAGAGAGAACTTATACTTGAGATTGTGGAGTTGGGTACTCCGGTGTGATTGTAATTCTTTGTGAAGTTATAGTGGTTAGAAATCCTTCTGGGTGAAGGCGGGGACGTAGAGCTGGGTGCTCGAACCTCAGAAAAATTCTCGGTGTTTGTGTTTGGTTTACTTGCTCTTATTCCTTTCTTTACTTTCATTGCTCTTATTTCTTGTTTTCTACATTCATTGCTATATTCAATTGTTTCATATTCATATTGTCAATCTTATATTCATACAACAAGATTGCATTGCGCACCTCCAACTCATATCTAGAGGAATCAGGAGGAAGGAGTTCAGAGCCTTTCACGGGGTATTCGGCTTCTAATTTTGTTTTGGGTTGATTGTTGCATCATATTTTTTATTGTGCATTGATTAGCATTATCACCTATTCACCCCCTCTAGGTGATTTCAATTGGTATCAGAGCTTGGACTCTAGATTTGGCTTAACATCCTTAGAGAGATCCTTAAAATTTGCTAATCAACATTTGCATTCATCCATTCATTCACTAGTAAACATGGCCGATAACATCAAAACCCCTCCTAAATTTGATGGACTTAATTTCCCTATTTGAAAGGTTAGGATGACTATTTTTCTACAATCTTTAGGTAGCTTAGTTGCAAAATCTTTGACTATGTTAGACCCGATAGTGATGAAAGCACTTGGTCTGACTTTACCTTTAGAGAATATGAGGCTAACTCTAAGGCCCAAAATTCCCTCTTGACCGCCTTGAATGAGGATGACCTTACACGAGTAATACATTGCCAATCCGCCTATGAGATTTGGCAACATTTGTTGGTCACACAGGAGGGGACACCACAAGTAAAGAGAGCTAAGATAGATCTCTTGAGGTCCTAATATGAAAGCTTTAAAATGATTGATGATGAATCTATTGATTACATGATTACAAGGTTTACTAAAATTATCAATGCTCATTCCTCTTTAGGTGATGATATTAGCAATGACCATAAGGTGCGAAAAGTGATTCGGGCTCTTCCTTCATCATGGGAATAAAGGCCACCACCTTGAAAGAATTGAATGACAAGGATGAAATGGATCTCATAAGTCTCATTGGAAACTTGAAGACTCATGAGATGGAAAAGAAGGCAAGAGAAGAAGCGGCTCCTCAAAAGAAGAAATCCATAGCCTTCAAGTCTTCTTCCACTCTTGATGACGATGAAGAAGATGAAGAAGAAGATGAGGAGCTATCCCTCCTTGTGCGAAACGTGAAGAGAATGTACCGGAAGAACAAGCTCAACTTTAGAAGAAAATTTGAAGGAAAAGAGGAGAGAAGAATCATTTGCTACAATTGCCGAAAGCCCGGACATATCATGGCCGATTGCCTAGAATTCAAGAAAAAGGTGACTTCCTCCTTCAAGCAAAAGAAGCCGGTCGAAAAGAAAGCTTACAAAGCCACTTGGGATTCAGAAAGCGAGTCCAAAGACGAGGTGGACATGGCGAACATGTGTTTCATGGCAAACACACCAAAGGTAACCCCTCAACCTCTTGATGAAGAAGATGAATTAAGTAAAGAAGTACTTGTACATGCTTTTGTTGAACTTTCGGAGAGTTATGATAATAAAAGTTAGAATGCTCAAAATTGAAAAAGGAAGTTGCTTTTCTTAAAAATCAACTCGCTATTGTTTCTAAAGAAAAGGATGAAATTTTTTCAAATCTTATTTTTTACTCAAAATGAATTTAGTGTTTATAAAGTTGCTTGAAAAGCAAAATTTCTAAAGATTGATGAAAAAGAAATTTCTTCATTAAAAACTAGAATTGTTGATTTTGAAAAAGTTTTGAAGGATTGTGCTTTCAACACTAAGAAACTTGAGGAAATGTTTTCTAAAAAGCACACTTCTCATGTTAAAGCTTCACATGTCAAAATTCGTCATTCTCACACTACACACAACACTCATGCTAAATCTACACATGCTCACAAGTCGCACACTCACTATGCTTTTAAATATGATAGAGTGTATAGATGCACTTATTGTGGTAAGAATGGACATTTGGCTAAGTTTTGTTATGACCAAATAAATAGAACAAATAATCTTGTATGGGTTCATGATACTAACACTTTAGGACCCAAGAAAATATGGGTACCAAAATCAAGTCTTAAATTATTTGAAGTAGGTACACACCAAGGCTCCAAGACGTAAGGAGCGGTGGTACCTTAATAGTGGTTGTTCAAGACACATGACATGGGATATCAACAACTTTACAACCCTATCAAGGTACGTTGAAGGTGGCACCGTCACTTTCGGGGATGACTCTAAGGGCACTATCATCGGTATAGGTAACATTCAAATTGGTGCATCTCCCATTATAGAAAATGTTGTTCTTGTTGATGGTTTAAAACATAACTTGCTTAGTATAAGTCAACTTTGTGATCGTGGACTTAAAGTTGTTTTTGATGACTCTTCTTGCAAGATTTTTGAATGCAAAACCAATGATTGTATTCTCACCGGATTTTGTGATGATAATGTTTATATCATTGACATGCTTAATTTAGATTGTTCTACTAAATGCTTGAATGTTTTTGATGAAAATTCTTGGCTTTGGCATAGAAGATTAGGACATGCATCTTTTGACCATCTTTCTAGGATTAATTCTAAGGAATTGGTAAAGGGTATACCTTACTTGAAGTTTGAGAAAGACCGCATTTGTGGTGCGTGCCAACTTGGGAAACAAACCAAGTCTTTCTTCAAACCAATCAAGGATATCATGTCAACTAGGCCATTAGAATTAATTCATATGGATCTTTTTGGACCAACTAAAACTAAGAGTTTAAATGGTAGTAGATTCGCATTTGTTTTAGTTGATGATTTTTCCCGTTTCACTTGGGTTTCTTTTTGGAACACAAAGATCAAACTTTTTCTCATTTCAAAGTTTTTCAAAAAAGGGTTGAAAAAGAAAAAGGTTTTTCGATTTTGAAAATAAGGAGTGATAGAGGTGGTGAGTTTGTTAACCAACTCTTCATGACTTATTGTGATGAAAAGGGAATCAAGCATGAAATGTCATGTCCTAGAGCTTCATAACAAAATGGAGTTGTAGAAAGGAAAAATAGAACACTTCAAGAGATGGCTAGGACCATGATAAGTGAATATGACCTCCCTCAATATTTATGGGCCGAGGCCGTAAACACCGCATGCTATATTTCAAATCGTATTTATTTGTGTAAAAATTCTTCCAAAACATCTTTTGAAATGTATCATTCTAGAAAACCTAATGTTTCATATTTCAAAGTTTTTGGATGCAAGTGTTTTGTTTTAAATACTAGAGATAACTTGGGTAAATTTGATGCTAAGGCTTATGAAGCTATCTTTGTTGGATACTCTTCTACTAGTAAAGCTTATAGAGTATCTAATAGATTTTCCCTTACCAATGAAGAATCCATGCATGTTAAATTTGAAGAATCTAATGTGGTTGTTGAGAATGTTGTAGAGATTGACCCATTAGGTGAAGATATGGAGAGACTATCCTTTAAGGACTCACCCGCTCAAGAAGAAAAGCAAGAACCCATTGATGATGTTCAAGAGGATAAAGAGGAAAGCTCTCAACCGCTTCCTAAAGATTGGAGATACGCTACAAATCACCCCAAGGAACTCATTTTAGGTGATGTCTCTAAAGGGGTAACAACTCGCTCCAAACTTCATGACTTATGTGGTAACTTTGCATTCATTTCTCATTTTGAACCCAAAAACATCCCCGAAGCCGAGGGGACTCATATTGGTTGCTAGCCATGCAAGAGGAACTCAATCAATTTGAGCGCAACCAAGTTTGGCACCTTGTTCCTACGCCTCACGATAGACCAATAATTGGTACTAAGTGGATCTTTAGGAACAAGATGGATGAGTCCGAAAATGTTATTAGGAATAAAGCTAGGTTAATGGCCCAAGGTTACACTCAAGTTGAAGGAATTGACTTTGAGGAGACCTTTGCACCCGTAGCACGGCTTGAAGCCATACGGATGACACTAGCTTTTGCATCTTTTAAAATTTTAAACTTTTTCAAATGGATGTGAAAAGTGCACTTTTAAATGGTTTTATTAATGAAGAAGTTTATGTTGAACAACCTCCCGGTTTTGTTGATCATGTTCACCCCAATTTTGTTTTTAAACTTGATAAAGCTTTGTATGGATTGAAACAAGCTCCAAGAACTTGGTATGAAAGGCTTTCTAGTTTTCTCATTTCAAATGATTTTGTTAAAGGCAAAGTAGACACAACTCTTTTTACTAAGCATGTTGATAATGACATTTTAATTGTGCAAATTTATGTTGATGATATAATCTTTGGTTCTACTAATGAGTTTTTATGCAAGGAGTTTGAAAAGGCTATGCAATGTGAGTTTGAAATGTCTTCCATGGGTGAATTGAATTTCTTTCTTGGACTCCAAATCAAGCAATTGAAAGATGAGAATTTCATATGTCAAGCCAAGTATGCAAAGGAACTCGTAAAGAAGTTTGAACTTGAAGGCTCAAAAGTTTGCAACACTCCCATGGCAACTACAACCAAGCTTGATAAGGATGACCAAGGTAAATGTGTTGATATTAAGTTATATAGAAGCATGATAGGAAGTTTGTTGTATTTGACGGCAAGTAGGCCGGACATCATGTTTAGTGTGTGTCTTTGTGCTAGATTCCAATCGTGTCCTAAAGAGTCCCATCTTATTGCGGTAAAACGCATCATTCGTTATATTAAGGGCACAATTGGAATGGGTCTATAGTATCTGAAAATCGGAGATTTCTCAATGACGAGTTATTCGGATGCCGACTATGCGGGTTGTAGAATAGATAGAAAGAGTACTAGTGGGACATGTCAATTTCTTGGTAATTGTCTTGTTTCATGGTCCTCTAGGAAACAAAATTCCGTAACTCTCTCAACCGCCGAGGCAGAGTATGTTGCGGCGGGGGCTTGTTGTGCACAAGTCCTTTGGATGAAACATACTCTCCTTGATTATGATTTGCATTATAACCATATAAAAATATTTTGTGATAATACTAGACTATTCACATGACTAAGAATGCAAATCAACATAGTAAGACCAAACACATTGAGATTAGATATCACTTTCATAGAGATCATTTTGAGAAAGGTGATATAGATATTGATTATGTTTCCACGGATTTGCAACTTGCCGATATTTTCACTAAACCACTTGATTTTGCTAGATTCTCCTTTATTTGTGGTGAACTAAATGTTTGTGTTATTGAATAAAAATGTTTTTCTTACCCTTTTTGATGTATGACAAAAAGGGGGAGAATAAGTTTGAGTTTATTATGGTCTTGATTCCAATATAAATTTATATTGTTTTTGTTTTTACAAAGTGTTTATGATTTCTTGTATTTGAGTTTAAGTGTTTTGCAAGTGTTTAATACCTCATGGTTTTTAGTCTCATGGTTTTTGCTTGCATATTACATTGTTTTTATTTGTTTAATGTAGCATAATTTGAGGGAGAGCTTACACCTCTCTTTTATTTTTTAACATAGCCTATTTGTTTTGTCATCATCAAAAAGGGGGAGATTGTTGGCCCAAAAGGTTACATTCTCCATTTGTTTAGAGTTTTGATGATAACAAAACAAATAAGAGCTATTTGGTACTAATAAGTTTGTTTAAGATAAGTTTCAGGTTTGTACCATGTTTGGAGGCCATTGCTAAGATTTTGCAAGAAATTCTAGGTTCATGGAGCAAAGAAGGCTTATGGCACATCAAGGAAGGAACATAGAAGAGAAGGCTCTAACTAGGCTTTGCATGGCTCAAGACTTCAAGATTGCTCAAAAAGACTTCATTAGATTTGTTTTTAGTTTTATAGTTTTTGTTGAAGAATAGTGAATAGGGTTGAAGCTCCATATTCTAACACACACACACACGTTTTTGCGCTCATGCCTTTCCTAGAAATATTCCTTATAAATATATACAAAATATTTTAATACAAAGCTTTTTGATTACAAACTCAATTTTATGTTTTATATATATCTCTAATCAAACTATTTTGTTAGATTTCAAATTCCTTTCAAAATTATGTTTCAGTTTTGACTTTTGGCCTGAGCCGGTCGACCGACCGGTCGACCGTCACTAAGTCAGGTCAGATCGGTCGACCGACCCAGTCGACTGGACTTCTGGCAGTTTTTGTGCGTTTCCATGTGCATGTTTCCCGGTCGACCGGGCGGTCGACCGAAGACCTTCGGTCGACCGGTCGGCTGGCCAACTGAAGTGGTGTTGCTCTCTGTTTGTTTCGGTCGACCGGGCGGTCGACCGAGAGCCTGCAACGGCTCTTTTGTTTGAACCCCGGTCGACCGGCCGGTCGACCGAGAGAGTCGTTTTAGCCATAACGGCTAGTTTTTAAACACGTTTTAAATTTGTCTTTTTCTTCTCTAAACATGTTTAAATGGTATTTTCTGCGTGTAATACTTCCTAATTAGCATTATGAGGGTTTACTCTAATCCCTATCCCTCTCCTATAAATAGGGGTGATTAGGGAGAGGTTTTACACAACAAGCATTTACAAAAAGTTTCAAATGTTTTCAAAGGCCTTCAAAAGAGTTTGGTCCTTGGTTTTTGTGCTGAAGAATCTCTCATCATTGAAGTTTTATTTTCTAAACTCTCTCAAGTTCATTTCCTTTTTTCACTTACAATATTTGAGCTTCAATTCTAACCATTATTCTACAGGGTTCTTGTAAGGGAAAGAGGCTTTTGCAAAAGATAGTTTGTGGTCTTTTGATCACCAAGAGAGAACTTGTACTTGAGATTGTGGAGTTGGGTACTCCGGTGTGATTGTAATTCTTTGTGAAGTTATAGTGGTTAGAAATCCTTCTGGGTGAAGGCGGGGACGTAGAGCTGGGTGCTCGAACCTCGGAAAAATTCTCGGTGTTTGTGTTTGGCTTACTTGCTCTTATTCCTTGCTTTACTTTCATTGCTCTTATTTCTTATTTTCTACATTCATTGCTATATTCAATTGTTTCATATTCATATTGTCAATCTTATACTCATACAATAAGATTGCATTGCGCACCTCCAACTCATATCTAGAGGAATCAAGAGGAAGGAGTTCAGAGCCCTTCACGGGGTATTCGGCTTCTAGTTTTGTTTTGGGTTGATTGTTGCATCATATTTTTTATTGTGCATTGATTAGCATTATCACCTATTCACCCCCCTCTAGGTGATTTCAACAACCTCCACTGAGGCAATATATTTCCTTATTTCAACAACCCCCCCTCTAGTTTTTTTAATCTCCTTTTATGATTTGTGTAGGAGTAATTTGCAATAATGAACATGTAATTAAGATGTGGGTTCAAGATCCGACTCAGACCCACCCATATAGAATAATGGGCTTTCGATCCACAGATTGGATCGCGTGCAATATTTTAAGCCCAGGTCCACAAGTGACAAGTTCACTTTGAGAAATCCAAATAGAATGGTCATGCTCATTATGTGAACATCAAAATAATGCATCCAAATATTACTGATTGCAATGTTCTATTTTCTCATATAGAATCGCCTTCATGGTGATGAGAAATTCATGCATTAAGAATGAACAGCCATAAATTTTAGAAGTTGCATAACACTATTCTTTTCATGACTTCAAGAGATATAAGATGATACTTTACCAGTTCAACAACAATACCGGTTATTGAGACATTGGAAGTAACCAATATGTTGCAAAGTAATCTAATGAATAAAATAAAAGAGTTGGAGTTGTAAACATAAATTATAAAAATAGGTGAGAGATATTTGTGACTATCAGTAATCCTGACCTGTTTTGAAGAAATATTGTACTATAATGTGAAGCAAACTAAAAACTCTTTAGTTTCATATGCTATGTATAATAGATGGGAACTCTTTCACTTTAATGTTATGTTGGCCCAGAGGCTCTTCACTCTAGTTTTGATGATGATTAACTCATGCACCTATAGTTTACTAATAATCTTGTGATATTTAGTTTCAGATATTTAATCAAGATATTAGTAGGTGATTAGCTTCAATAAAGGTGTTTTGGAGCTTTCACATGGTGATTCAAGAGCTCGAGCGTCAAGTTCATATCTAGCACTCGGTTGGAGTCAAGCTCGTTGGATCGCGTTTGGATCGAATCAACTTGGAGAAGGAGTTTTATAAGAAAACTTCGGTTTGTTTAGTTTAAATTTGTTTAGATCTCATTGTAAAGATTAGATAGTGTGATATGCTCAAGTTCACATTACACACACAAGTTTCATATTTTGGTTTTGGTTTTCAGTTTAACCGATCTTGGTTTTCAAGAATAGATAGAATCAAAACAAGTTTATGAAATCACCTAGAGGGGGTGAATAGGTGATAAGGCTAATCTAAGAACTAAATGCGGAATTACAAAACTAATTTGCAACAACACTTAGTGCAACCAACGAGTGTAGCCGAATTCCCCGTGAAGGGCTCTGGACTAACTCCTCTTGATTCCTCTGAATAAGAGTTGAGGCGCAATATGAAGCTCTCGTGGTTAAGCACAAGTGAGGCACACAAGCAAACACAACCAAGCATATAGGAATAAGCAATGTGAATCAATGCAAGGCACAACACAAGCATATAAGATATGACAATATGAATAATGCTATGCACAAATAAAGAGAGAGTTTAGAGTCAATGGATCAAACGCAAATAACAAGATGTGTTTCGAGGTTCGAGCACCGAGCTCTACGTCCCCGCCTTCACCGAGAAGGATTTCCAATCCACTAGGAATACCGAACTCCTCTCTCAACCAATACAACTGTTGGCCCAAAAGGTTACACTCTCCATTTGTTTAGAGTTTTGATGATAACAAAACAAATAAGAGCTATTTGGTACTAATAAGTTTGTTCAAGATAAGTTTCAGGTTTGTACCATGTTTGGAGGTCATTGCTTAGCTTTTGCAAGAAATTCTAGGTTCATGGAGCAAAGAAGGCTTATGGCACATCAAGGAAGGAACATAGAAGAGAAGGCTCTAGCTAGGCTTTGCATGGCTCAAGACTTCAAGATTGCTCAAAAAGACTTCATAGATTTGTTTTTAGTTTTATAGTTTTTGTTAAAGAATGGTGAATAGGGTTGAAGCTCCATATTCTAACACACACACACACACACGTTTTTGCGCACATGCCTTTCCTAGAAATATTCCCTATAAATATATACAAAATATTTTAATACAAAGCCTTTTGATTACAAACTCAATTTTATGTTTTATATATATCTCTAATCAAAACTATTTTGTTAGATTTTAAATCCCTTTCAAAATTATGTTTTAGTTTTGACTTTTGGCCTGAGCCGGTCGACCGACCGGTCGACCGTCACTAAGTCAGGTCAGATCGGTCGACCGACCCAGTCGACTGGACTTCTGGCAGTTTTTGTGCGTATCCGTGTGCATGTTTCCCGGTCGACCGGGCGGTCGACCGAAGACCATCGGTCGACCGGGCGGCTGGCCGACTGAAGTGGTGTTGCTCTCTGTTTGTTTCGGTCGACCGGGCGGTCGACCGAGAGCCTGCAACGGCTCTTTTGTTTGAACCCCGGTCGACCGGCCGGTCGACCGAGAGCGTCGTTTCAGCCATAACGGCTAGTTTTTAAACACGTTTTAAATTTGTCTTTTTCTTCTCTAAACGTGTTTAAATGATATTTTCTGGGTCTAATACTTCCTAATTAGCATTATGAGGGTTTACTCTTTAATCCCTAGCCCTCTCCTATAAATAGGGGTGATTAGGGAGAGGTTTTACACCAACAAGCATTTACAAAAAGTTTCAAAAGTTTTCAAAGGCTTTCAAAAGAGTTTGGTCCTTGATTTTTGTACTGAAGAATCTCTCATCACTGAAGTTTTATATTCTAAACTCTCTCAAGTTCATTTTCTTTTTCACTTACAATATTTGAGCTTCAATTCTAACCATTATTCTACAGGGTTCTTGTAAGGGAAAGAGGCTTTTGCAAAAGATAGTTTGTGATCTTTTGATCACCAAGAAAGAACTTGTACTTGAGATTGTGGAGTTGGGTACTCCGGTGTGATTGTAATTCTTTGTGAAGTTATAGTGGCTAGAAATCCTTCTGGGTGAAGGCGGGGACGTAGAGCTGGGTGCTCGAACCTCGGAAAAATTCTCGGTGTTTGTGTTTGGTTTACTTGCTCTTATTCCTTGCTTTAGTTTTATTGCTCTTATTTCTTATTTTCTACATTCATTGCTATATTCAATTGTTTCATATTCATATTGTCAATCTTATACTCATACAACAAGATTGCATTGCGCACCTCCAACTCATATCTAGAGGAATCAGGAGGAAGGAGTTCAGAGCCCTTCACGGGATATTCGGCTTCTAGTTTTGTTTTGGGTTGATTGTTGCATCATATTTTTTATTGTGCATTGATTAGCATTATCACCTATTCACCCCCCCTCTAGGTGATTTCAACAACCTCCACCGAGGCAATACAAGTGGTCTACCGAAGTCTGGAGTACCGAACTCCACCAAATCCACCTCTATCTAAGAGGAATACAAGCACAATCCACCTCTACCGAAGAGGGATACAAATACCAACAAACTCCACCTCACCAAGAGGGAGTAAAGCACAACCTCAACCTCTATCAAAGAGGGAGCAACCACAAAGAAAGGTTTACAACAAGGTGGTATATCTCAACCACAAACCAAATTTTTTCACAAATAAAGATCCTATAGAATAGGATAGATGATATAGCTCAAGTGGAAAACAAGTGTTTTGATCAAAAAAAATCTCTTGGGAAAATACCAAATAGATATAGAATTTTAGATCAAGAAACTAATTCCCAAAAACCTATTTTCTTTGAAATAAACAAAACACTTCAAAACAAATAGATGAAATCTTTTAGGCTCTTAAACACTTTTAAAAACTTGCTTTGAAAAATCAGAGAATAGGGAAATTTTTTTCTCAAAAACCTTAACCAAAATCCCAAGCAAATGGGGTTTATATAGCCCAAATCCAAAAACTAGCCGTTGGCTGAATTTTCAGCCTTTGGCGGCTGGCGGTCGACTAGCCGGTCGACCGCCAACGGTCATATTTTTGACCGTTGGAAGAAGCAGGTCGACCGCCCAAAACCAGAGAGCAAAGCTCTCTGGCCGGTCGACCGCTCGGTCGACCGTGCCTTGAACCTGGCCAACGTGCACAGGGGTGTGCACGTCGGTCGACCGTCCCGGTCGACCGACTCTGGGTCCGGTCGACCGGTCGGTCAACCGCCAGAGCCTGACAGAAGGCAATCTGGGTCAGAAAACAGGGTTTTAAATAATTCTAATAAATCCTATAAAACTTTTAAAAAATCACAAAAATAGTTTCTAACTTTATATATGATATATAAACATGTGATAAAAATTTCAACACAAATATCAAACATTTTAAACCCTTTTTGTGTTATGGAAAAATTACCGAAAACCAAAAACTGTATTTTTCCAAACTTAAATTTTTCAATTGGAAATCTGATTTTTCCTAAAACTCATTTAAATATAAAAACATGAAACTTAAACACATTTAGGCATGTTGCATATGGACATAAGTTCAATATACATGAAACATATACATATCATTGTTTTGACTTTAATTCCAATTATATGTTTTGTTAAAATACCAAAACTCTAAAATACATGAATAGGTATGTCAAACTAAGTTTATTTAAGATATGAAGCATGCATGTATATAGAACAAATCTAATATACATAAACACATGTAAACTTGTTTTGATACTATCTATTCATGAAAACCAATATCGGTTAAACCAAAAACCGAAAAACCAATATCCAAAAATATGAAACGTATGTGTATTGTGAACTTGAGCATATCACAGTATCTAATCTTTACACATGGATCTAAAACATAAACTAAATTAGGATACCTAAGTCTTCTTGAAGAGCGCCGTCTCCAAGCCGACTCGATCAAAAACTCCGTGATCCACCGAGCTTGACTCCAACGAGTGCTATGATATGATCTTGTTGCTCGGGCTCTTGAATCACCATGTGAAAGGCTTCAAAACTCCTTTGTTGAAGCTAATCACCAACTAATATCTTGATTAATGATCTGAAACTAAACATCACAAGATTATTAGTAAACATAACTACATGAGTTAATCATCATCAAAACTAGAGTGGAAGGCCTCTGGGCCAACAGTTTACATGGTTTAATGTATATTAGATTTGATCTATATACATCTATGCTTCATATACTTAGAAAAACTTATTTTGATAAGCCTATTCATGGGTTTGGAGTTTTGTATTTAAACAAAACTTATTTTGAATTTAATGTCAAAAACATAGATATAATATCTTTCATGTATATTGGATTCTATCCATATACAACATGCTTAAAAGTTATTTAAATATCATATTTTTGTATTTACATGTGTTTTGGAAAAATCGGATTTCCATTTCAAAATCCTAGTTTTGAAAAGTACGGTTTTTGGTTTACGGTAAAATTTCTATCTCACAAAAATGGTTCAAATTGTTTGAAATATGTGTTGAATTTTTATCACACATATTTGTATTTCAAAAAATGTAATAAGAACTGATTTTTGTAGAATTTATGTAATTTTATGGGATTTAATTAATAATAAAAAGACAAGTTTTTAAAACCTAAAAATCTGACCTGGCTGTCTGCTGGTCGACCGTAGCAGAAGTCGGTCGACCGGTCCGGTCGACCGACATGCACAGACGTGCACACAGCCTGGGCTGGTGGGCCAGTCGATCGGGTGGTCGACCGTCCAGAGAGCTCTGCTCTCTGGAAATGGCCCCGGTCGACCGGCCGGTCGACTGGCAGAGAGGTTCCAGTCCCGGTCGACCGGGCGGTCGACCGGAGGCACAACGGTCAGAAATCTAACCGTTGGGCCGGTCGATCAGGCGGTTGAACGGAAGGGCAATTCTGCCCTTTCCAGCTGCCAACGGGCAGATTTGTTTGAGGGTTATAAATGCCCCATTCTTTGGCTAATTTCACCAAAAATTTCAAGAGCAAAAATTTTCATCTTCTTAAGTGTTTTAATACAAGTTTTTGAAAGAGTTTTATAGCAAAAAGATTTCATCTTTATTTGTTTTAAAAAGTGTTGGAAATAGAGTCTCTTGGAAGTGGTTTTTGATCTTGATTTCAATATCTATTTGGAGATTTTCCCTATTATTTTTCTTTATTTCAAATACTTTATTTTCTCACACTTGAGCTTATCTACCTATCCTATCTATAGGATCATTGTTTTGTGAGAAGGAATTGGTTTGTGGTTGAGATAGACCACCAAGTGTTGTAACCCTCCCACATTTGTGATATCCCTCTAGTGAGAGGTGATTGTGTTATTATCCCTTTTGTGTAGAGGTGATTGTGGAGGTTGTGTTGGAGTCCCTCAAGTGTGAGGTGATTGTGGTAGTGTGGCTTTGAGCCTTATCCCTTAAGTGTGAGGTTGATAGTTGTTTGGCTAAGTGCTCATCCCTCTAGGTGTGGAGGTGATTTGTTTTGTACCTTACCTCTAGTGAGAGGTTATATTGTTAGAGAGAGTTGTGTACTCCCAAATTGTATTTACCCAAATCCTCAGTGAAGGTTTCCTCTGTGGGAAGTCCTGTGTGGACGATATAGTGGAAATCCTTCTGTGTGAAGGCAGGGACGTAGAGCTGTATGCTCGAACCTCGAAACATATCCGTGTGTTTGCGTTTGATCCACTATCTCTTACTCTCTCTCTCTTACATTGTGCCTTGCATCATTTCATATTATTCATATCATTTATATGCATGATATTGCTTGTGTGTGTGCCATACTTGTGTTGAACAAAGAGAGCTTCATATGGCACCTCAACTCTTATTCAGAGGAATTTAGAGGAGTTAGTCCAGAGCCCTTCGCCGGGAATTCGGCTACACTCTTTGGTTACACTAAGTGTGTTGCATTCGTTTTAAATTCCGTATTATTTGTCACTAGATTAGCCTTACACGTATTCACCCCCCTCTAGGTGTATTTTCAATTGGTATTAGAGCCTACGCTCCTGATATTAGGTTTAACCACCTAGGAGTGTGATCTTGGTTGCTAATCTATAGTTGCATTTGCACACATATTGTTTACACTCATGGATTTCATGACCCCTCCTATGTTTGATGTTTCTAACATCAACGTATGGAAGATTAA
Source organism: Agave tequilana (assembly GCA_038442645.1). Taxonomy (NCBI): domain Eukaryota; kingdom Viridiplantae; phylum Streptophyta; class Magnoliopsida; order Asparagales; family Asparagaceae; genus Agave; species Agave tequilana. Next base: position 48,160 of record JAVJIF010016138.1, read on the forward strand.
GATGAGTATGTATCTCAAGACCATAGTTTTGCATGTTTTCCTTGCCGCTACCAAGAAATCTTATCTTGATAATAGCAAGCATATAGAGGCCAATGCACAAGCCCTAATGGCACTTAGGAGCACACTAAACAAAGAACATTTGTGTATGATTTCTCATTGTGATTCCGTCTTTGCAGTGTGGAACACCTTAACCTCTCTAAAGCTTCAAACGTTAAAAATTGTGGAGGAGAAATCTAGTGAGGATGAATCTGACGATGCGTGCTACCATGGTCCAAGGGAATGACTCCCTTGAGGTATATTCGGATACTCAACTAGATAGTGCTAACTCTTCTTTTGATGATCATGACAGTATGGATACCGATGCATTAAATGAAGAGCTATCTCTTGTTTGTGAAAACCTCTTGGAAAAATATGAAGTTTTGAAAAAGAAAACTTTTAAATTAACTAAAGAAAATAAAGAGTTGTTTTCTAAATTTGATATTGTTTCGCAAGAAAGAGATGAGATTTCTAATGAAAGGGATTCATTGAAATATAAACTTGATCTTACCCTAAAAGAAAATGAAATTTTGAAAAACAAAAATGATTGTGACATTGTTTTGAAGAAAAATGAAGATTTATCTTCAAAACTTGTTTTTGTCTTAATAGAAAATGATTCCTTGAAAAACAAGATTATTTCTATTTCAAAGGAACTAGATTCAATTTCTAAAGAAAATATTTCTTTGAAAAATGACTTAGATTCTCATGTTTGCCATGCTAGTATAGCTTCACTGCCTATTGCATGCTCCACTTCTTCTTCTACTATTGCAAATGATATAAATATTTTAAAGAAGAGTGTTGATTATTTGGACTTTAGTTTGAGCCAATGTGCCATGAACTGCACACATTCGGAATCTATATTTCGAACGAAATAAGTTTCATCTATGCATGCACACAAATTACGGCATACACATGCTCCTCACGTTCACACTCATAACACTATGTATGCTCATGTGTACACTTCTAGTTTTGACATAACATACATATGCCTTGGAGTTAGTATTATTTTTGATAAAAATTAAATTTTCATATTTTAAGGAATTTCATATTGAACTTAATGGCCTTATTCCATGATTTTATTAATTACATGACTTTGTACACTCACATTACTTGTTGTTTTCTCATGACTTTATTTTCATGGGTATTATATGTGCTATATTGACCTTGAGTGTTGATTATGTGATTTTCATATTTTCATGGATATCTTCTTGTTTTATTCCTTACTTGAAGGATTTCGTACTAGTTTTCAAGTTTTTTTATAAAACTAGTTCGTATTCTTCATTTTGGTAGAGTTTTCAAATATGCTAAACTTATTTTCAAACTTATTTTTGAAAACTCCTACCCATATATGGGTGGTAGGATGGGCGACCATGCCTTGTGAGCTTAATTGAAAATTATTTTAACATGTGCATGATAGGGTGGAAGGTATGAGTTATACACTTGATTCTCATTGTATTTTCAATTGGTATCATAATTGATATTTATTTTGTATACTCATATTTGTTTCTACATATGCATGCTTCAACTTCAAATAGTATCAATTTCGATTGGTATTTACTTTTTCATATATATATATGTGTGTGTTTTGATTTTGCTTACTATATCTCTATATCTTTAAGTACAAATTTGGTTATGCTAAGCTTGATTTAGTTCTTAATAATAATTATTATTCAATTGGTATCTTATATAAGCTTATGCATCGTTTTCATTAGTATTTCATAAAGGGATAGAAAATTCATGTTTTACCTTTCAATCGGTTCTGTCTACAATTGGTATTTTTCTCCCACTCTTTATGTTAAAAAATGATATCTTAGTTTTCATTTGGCTTCCTACGCTCCTAATGAAAATTATTTTCAATTAGTATATGTTTTATTTTCAATATTGGTATCAAGAATCTTAAATTGATATTATGCTCTATTTGGCATCTTTATTGTAAAATGATCTTAGTGTTTAAATAAAAAAATTGGTTTATGTTTTTCAATTAGTATCAAAAGTGTAAAATATTTTCAATTGTTACTAATTTTTTCAATTGATAACAAGATTGCCTATATATATTTATATCTTTTAATTGGCATCAAAATTTTGTTGATATCTTCAAAATATTTTGTTTATTTTCACTTGGTATCATAAATTGGTATCATGATATTTCAATATATACCTTCATACTAAACTGATATATTTTTCAATTGGTATCATAATGTTTTGATTTGTATTGCTTATATGCAAGAGAAGCTTAACATCTTCTCTATATACAAATTCATGTTGAGTGTATGTCATATTGAAGTGATTGACCTTTTTTTAGTATGTAGTACACATGTGTAAAGGGAGCTTCACATCTCCTTTTATACATTGCATATTATGCTTTATGTGGTTAGGGTTTAGTCATCTCTTTTCATATAAATGCATGTATGCAGGGGGAGATAACTTCACGCCTCTCCTCTTCATGAATGTATATAGTATATATACCTTTATTGTTTGATTTATGCAAAAAGAGAGAAAAATATTATTTATGCCCTTTATTGTTTGTACCCCTTTGTTGATGAATTGACAAAAAGGGGACAGATATTTTGGAGTTTTTATATGCATGTTTATGCATGTTTGTTTAAGTTTGTTATCTTTTACCATTGGTATCAAAAGCATTTTTTGTTGGTATTGGTATTAAGAGCATATTTTGTTGTTTTGTTGGTATTAAGAGTTTTTGTTGGTATTAAGGGCAACATTTTTTTAAGAACATGTTTATTTTAAAATTGATATCAAAAGCATGTTTATTTCATTGGTATCAAATATTATGTTTATGTATATTTATGTTGAGCATTCATGACATATCTTTATTATTTATTGCTATGCATGAGTTAAAGGGGAGCTTCTATGAAGCTTAACTTTAGTTCATGCATATATAACTTCATGAGTTTTGTCATCATCAAAAAGGGTGAGATTGTTGGCCCAGAGGCCCTTCACTCTAGTTTTGATGATGATTAACTCATGTAGTTATAGTTTACTAATAATCTTGTGATATTTAGTTTTAGATATTTAATCAAGATATTAGTAAGTGATTAGCTTCAACAAAGGTATTTTGGAGTTTTCACATGGTGATTCAAGAGCTCAAGCGTCAAGTTCACATCTAGCACTCGGTTGGAGTCAAGCTCGTTGGATCGCATTTGGGTCGAGTCAAATTGGAGACGGAGTTCTACAAGAAGACCTCAGTTTGTTTACTTTAAGTTTGTTTAGATCTCATTGTAAAGATTAGATGGTGTGATATGCTCAAGTTCACAATACACACACAAGTTTCATGTTTTGATTTTGGTTTTCGGTTTAACCGATCTTGGTTTTCATGAATAGATAGAATCAAAACAAGTTTACATGGTTTAATGTATATTAGATTTGATCTATATACATCATTGCTTCATATACTTAGAAAAACTTATTCTGATAAGCCTATTCATGTGTTTGGAGTTTTGTATTTAAACAAAACTTATTTTTAGATTTAATGTCAAAAATATAGATATAATATCTTTCATGTATATTGGATTCTATCAATATACAACATGCTTAAAAGTTGTTTAAATATCATGTTTTTGCATTTACATGTGTTTTGAAAAAATCGGATTTCCATTTCAAAAATCTTAGTTTTGGAAAATACGGGTTTTAGTTTACGACAAAATTTCTATCTCACAAAAATGGTCCAAATTATTTGAAATATGTGTTGAATTTTTGTCACACATATTTGTATTTCAAAAAATATAATAAGAACTGATTTTTGTGAAATTTATGTGATTTTATGGATAATAAAAAGATAAGTTTTTAAATCCTAAAATTCTGACCTGGCTGTCTGCCGGACGTGCACAGACGTGAACACAGCCTGCGCTGGTGGGCCGGTCGACCAGTCGGTCGACCGTCCAGAGAGCTCTGCTCTCTGGAAATGGCCCCGGTCGACCGGCCAGTCGACCGGCAGAGAGCTGCTGATATTTGTATCCAGTCCCGGTCGACCGGGCCGTCGACCGGAGGCACAACGGTCAGAAATCTGACCATTGGGCCAGTCGACTGGAAGGGCAATTCTGTCCTATCCAGCTACCAACGGGCAGATTTGTTTGAGGGTTATAAATACCCCATTCTTTGGCTGATTTCACCAAGAATTTCAAGAGCAAAAATTTCCATCTTCTCAAGTGTTTTAATATAAGTTTTTGAAAGAGTTTTGGAGCAAAAAGATTTTAACTTTATTTGTTTTAAAAAGTGTTGGAAATAGAGTCTTTTGGGAAGTGGTTTTTGATCTTGATTTCAATATCTATTTGGAGATTTTCCCAATTGTTTTTCTTTGTTCCAAACACTTTATTTCTCATACTTGAGCTTATCTATCTATCCTATCTATAGGATCATTATTTTGTCAGAAGGAATTGGTTTGTGGTTAAGATAGACCACCAAGTGTTGTAACCCTCCCACATTTGTGATATCCCTCTAGTGAGAGGTGATTGTGTTGTTATCCCTCTTGTGTAGAGGTGATTGTGGAGGTTGTGTTGGAGTCCCTCAAGTGTGAGGTGATTGTGGTAGTGTGGCTTTGAGCCTTATCCCTTAAGTGTGGGGTTGACAGTTCTTTAGCTAAGTGGCCATCCCTCTAAGTGTAGAGGTGATTTGTTTTGTGTTTTGCCTCTAGTGAGAGGTTGTATTGTTAGAGAGAGGAGTTGTGTACTCCCAAATTATATTTACCCAAATCCTCAGTGGAGATTCCCTGTGTGGGAAGTCCTGTGTGGACGATATAGTGGAAATTTTTCTGTGTGAGGGCGGGGACGTAGAGCTATGTGCTCGAACCTCGAAACATATCTGTGTGTTTGCGTTTGATCCACTATCCACTATCTCTTACTCTCTCTCTTACATTGTGCCTTGCATCATTTCATATTATTTATATCATTTATATGCTTGGTATTGCTTATGTGTGTGCCATACTTGTGTTGAACCAAGTGAGCTTCATATAGCACCTCAACTCTTATTCAGAGGAATTTAGAGGAGATAGTCAGAGCCCTTCGCCGGGAATTCGGCTACACTCTTTGGTTACACTAAGTGTGTTGCATTAATTTTTAAATTTTGCATTATTTGTTACTAGATTAGCCTTACACCTATTCACCCCCCTCTAGGTGTACTTTCACATTATGGAAAGACAAAGAGAAAATGAAAGTTTTTTTTTGTTTTGCATTCTCCAAAAACAGAAGAAAATAATATCCTTCTACTTCAAAGTAAAGAAGAAAACTCCGTAATGGAAAAAAACATAAGTGGAGAAATGAAAATGTCTTATAAGAGAAAAAGAAATTGCATTCTACCAAGTGCAAGACGCTTCGCTAATGCAAAAAATAATGAACTTTAAAATTAGGTGTCATATGCAAAAAGGAAATACTTCTTCAGTCGGGTGGTCTATAGCCTCTGCCAGACCCTTTAGATCTGCCCTAGTTTGAAAATTAGCTGTATATTTCAAACATCCATCTCAATTCACTTACATGTATGAGACTAAGTTATTATTTTATTTTTTTTAAAATAGAAGTCGCAACACAGTGGTGAACCTAAGACCTCTTATTCTCTTTCTCAATCATTTTGCTATTGAGCTAGAATGCTATATGAGACCAAGTTGTACCAACTGCCTTCCAACAAGCTGCGGCTTTGAGGCATGGACTTCTTGAGAATGGATCTGTTTTATACAGCCCAATTACTGCAAAGGAAAAAAGAATATCCATGTTAAACATATCAAATATATACGTTAATTTTTACACTTTAATCCAACTTAATTATAAGTTTTAATCTATTTCTAGAGCAGGAAATATCTTTTATCATGACAAGAATCTTTGTTCATGCCCTTCATATGACCAATGACCAAACTCCTTGGGTATTAAATGACCCTTATATTCTAGTTATCAAGTTTGGCTTCATTCGAAAATGAGATTACTATCATCTCCGAAGCTAGTGAGAAATTGGAAGTAACCACTATGCTAAAAAAGAATCAAGTTTGAAACAAAAATTAAGAATGATCAAAGTGTGACAAAAGAATGAAGTGATCTCGAGGGCTAAGTCAATGGATAAATATATCATAATCTAGTGCAGATCTATCAAATGGATATTAAGATTTTGTGGAAATTTTTGAGACCTTATTGTAACTTTGTTCAAAGTTTCAGAATCCAAAATGGAGAACTTGTTTAAATGAAATATCAGCTACTCAAATGGCCCTTTCTCTAATGAAGTGCATCTTATTTAAGAATAATAGTAGAGACATGTTCAGTTATTTAACTAAGGTTAAATTTTGGTTATGCTCGACTGTTAGTCATTGAACGACCGATCTTGAGTTTGTCAAGACTATGAAATGATCACATCTTCGAAACATGGGAAGACCCAAGAATGACCCACGATTAATTGTGGATGAGGAGGAATGCATGAGGGATCACCAAATTTGAGAACTATAAAAAGAGGGTTCCAACATATTTTCAAAAACAAAAAACTAAACTTCATATGCAAAAATTATGAATATTTGAAACTTCAGTGACAATTAGGAAGGATTTTGAGCCATATTTAGTAACTTTCTAGCAATTTGTTTTATTTTCATTCTTTGTTTTCTAATAGCTTGAGTCATTGTAGAACTTTCATTCCATTTATTTTAATTTTTAATTTGATTTGAGTAATTTAGGACTTCTATTTTATTTTTTTCTTTATTAAACTTTGAGTAGTTTTAGGACTACTATGTATGAGAGAACCTATATTGTTAACATACATGTATATATGCATGTGTTACATTGTATCTGAACATGTATAGTTTTCTTATTTTCCTCTATATAGGCATGTGGTATATTGTATATGAACATTTATAGTTTCCTTATTTTTCTCTCCATACTTTTATATATTGATGTAATTGTTTGGTGACTCAATATGCAGAAATTTGCCTTCTCCAATTTATTATGGTATCAAAGCCTATAAAACCCTAACCCCAACCCATTTATCTTCTCCAGCGCGCCGCTCTCCATATCTGTTTCCGCCATGCCCCCCTCTCGCATCTGGAGCTTCGTCGCCCTCTCCTGATCTCTATCGCTGACCTCTGCTCGTGTCGACCTCGAGCTTTGTCGCCCTCTCCCGATTTCTTTTGTCGACCTCTGCTCGTGTAGACCTTGTTGGATCTTTTGTGCCGTCCTCTCTCGACTAGAGAGCATGCCCCCTCTGATCCGCACCTCAGGGGCACGCCTCCCACTCAGATTGTTGTCTCATTCAGATAGTGTCGCCCTTGTCTCGACCAGATCAACCTTATTCTCCCTCGCTCTCTCTGATCGTGCTACCCTCTCCCAATCAGATCGCGCGTTATTCAGATCTCATTCCCTCTCGCTGTCTCTAATTGTGCCGTCTGATCAGACACACCCTCTCGTTCTCTCTAATTGTGCCCTCTGATCTGATTAATCCTCCGATGGATAAGAAAGAATTATTTCATTTTCCTATTTTTAATGTCCAACTCCATGGCACTGAGAATTAAACTACATGGGTTCTCACGATGCAGTATAATCTTTGTAATACCCGTACACGATTTAATAATAATAGTAGTAGTATTTTAATATGTATATTCATATTTTGTATTATGAAATTAATTATTTTTGTTGTTATTAGTATGTTGCTATTGATTATTATTGTGATTACTATTATTTTGTTAATCATCATTAATGATATTATTATTATTTTCCCAAGCCTTAGAGTCCAACCCACTTCCATTTTATCTTTCCCATCTATTTTCTCTTTTATTTTTTCATATCCATATAGCCATACCCATTAGCCTATTCCTAAATCCAAACCCGTTACCAATAACCAAATTTCCTTCCTATACAATCCTAATATCATCCCTAAACATAACCCTAATTACCCCTGCCCGCTCTTCTTCTCCATCTATAGTCGCCCACTACCATGCCCTGCGCACTTCCTCCCCTTGCTGCTGACCTATGCAACTGCCGAGCCTCTCTCCTCTCGTTGGAGCCTACCGGCAGCCCGACCTTCCCACCACAGCACAATCGAGCTACCTCCTCACCCAGCCATCAACTCCATTACCCCCGATATTACTCAACTCCACGCCATGTCTCCTGCCTCCATCATGAGAACCATCGCACACCCATGAGCCTCCACCTCTATCACCATCTCTCTCTCTCTCTCTCTCTCTCTCGCCCCCCATATATTGCTGAGACCCTCTTCTCCCTCTCATAGCTATGATCTGTCGGAGATCCTCCCATGAGCCCTCCACGTATCTTTCCTTGCCACTGCCACCTCTCTGACCACTGGCGTGAGGTCCATCGAACTAGTCCCTCTGCCATGGCCTTCTCCTCTCTATCTCCATCCCCCTCTTCATGTCGCAGAACCTCCCTCTTGGCTAAGTCTTTTCCCTCTCCCGCGACCTCCGCCGGTGAGCCCTAGAGTACCCATCTCAGCCCCACACCCTCCGAACTCCTCCGTCGGAGTCGTGAACCACCCCAGAGCTCCGCCGTTCTCGCGCTGCTCCCCGTGGTCGTGCCTCACCCACCTCTGCGTGAGCTCTTTTTCCTCTCTTTCTCTATATATGTTTATGTGCATGTGTGCATTTATGTATTAATATGTGTGTGTGTGTGTGTTTGTGTGTGCGCGCGCGTTAATGTTGTGTTAGTGTGTGCATGGATTAGTATATATATGTGTATATTCTCTCCTTTTGTTGTGTGCATGCATAAGTGTATGTGTGTGAATTTGTGTGAATGAACATGGGTGTGTAGGTGTGCATGCGTAAGTGTGTATACATGTTCTATGTGTGTATTAATATATATGTGTGTTGTTTGGGTGTGTAAGTGTTGTGTATTTGTGTGCACGTGTGTATGTGTGTACGAGTGTATATCGTGCATGTGTATTTGTATTCGTGTGAGTACATGTGCCTTTGATTGTATATTACAGTGCGACGGCCCCGCTCGTGCAATTCGGACCCAGAAGCAGAGACCCGGACCTTACCTGGATTAGTGTTCGCTATGGAGCCAATATGCTAGGCGATTCAAAGACCGACGTACGAAATGATTTGGAGATTCGTACCTATTCATACAGTGAAGACCCGGTGGCAATTCGGATCTAAACTGCGTCATTTCATGTCAGTGTTTGTTCTTATGTTATTTCCTTATTTACTGTAGCCAGTAGGTGTTCGTGTATCTTTTCATATAATTTCATGTGATCGTCTGGTATATTTTACTAGTATAATTATGCGTATCATTTCATGAGATATCAGTGAACGTTCATTTTAATTATGTAGCTTCTAAGCGCTTATCAGTATCATTTCATGTGTTAGTTGTTTGATGCTATTGGCTTAGGCCTAGTATTAATATATCTTAGACTGATACTTGTTTCGATTTACAAATTGTCTGGTCTAGTTCATATTTGAGAATAGGTGACCTATTTTTATGTGAAGTATTTGTCATACGAATTGTTTGGTGATTATTTCGACTAGAACTCATTTGGATATTAAGGACGTGCTAGATATGACGTTACTTTATCGACAGACTATTTTATCGATACTTGGATCTGTGTATGACTTAGTTAGAGTGGGAATTGGCCTGAGCTTTGTATTCCTTTCGTTGGATTCATGATTGATATGTAGATGGGATGTAGGATGGTTGGACTATATTCAAATGTGTAAATATGATACCCTTGACTTTGATGTATATGATGAGGCTGACTTTTGGACTGTTAGGAGCTATTATTTCTGGATTCTCCCATTGATAAGTTTGACTAAGTATTGATGACCTTATTGATATTGACTACTAGATGTATAGATGATCTAGATTTCATATTGATCGAGGATGTTACATTTTTTTAGTTATGATATAGATTTCTATTGGATAAGTCTGATCTTGAGGATGTTCTACTCTTCATTGGTGATTTCAATATCCGTTAACCTAGTTGATCTCGAGGATATATTCAGTACTTCATAATTGGTTCTTGATTACTTCAGTTATTCAGTTATAGAGATAGAATTATTGTGGGAGTAATTTCAATGATATCAGTAACCATATTATATATTCAGAGTTTAATAGCAGTTATTGTTTGATCTTAGTTATTGGTGACCTAGAGGATTTTAGATTGGTAGTAATGTGAGAACTGACTATTGATTCATTGAGATGGTGGTTACTATATCAGATATGTTGACTTGAATTCAATGTTTGATGTTCATAGTGATTGTTATTGAGACTATAAGTTTATAGATCAGTTACTGATATCTCTTTAGTATAGATGGATGAGATTGTGATTGATTCTAAATGAGACTGTATTGTAAGGAATCCGTGTTTAGACCTATTATTAGTATTATTTCATGTTACTGGAAATCACTGGGAAAGTAATGTTAGACCTTAACCCTATGTACAGTTTTACTGTTTATCGTATACACATTTATTGATACTGTCCACTGTTATTGTTACTGTTTACCATGTATATGATCACTGCTTACTGATACACTCTACTGTTACTGTCACTGTATCATTCCAGTAGTCTAGATAACATGAATATTGATTGAATTACATAATAATGTAAATGAACAACTTGTATTGGATTGGAAAAATTGATGGAGAAGATAATGTTGTATTTTGTATAGACTGTCCACTGTTATTATAGTATACACATTTATTGATACTGTCCACTATTATTGTTACTATTTACCATGTATATGATCACTGTTTACTGATATACTCTATTGTTACTGTCACTGTATCATTCCAGTAATCTAGATAACATGAATATTGATTGAATTATATAATAATGTAAATGGACAACTTGTATCGGAATTGGGAAAATTGATGGAGAAGATAATGTCTGTATTTTGTGTAGACTTAGGATACAGGTTGAGCAATCGAGATAAGGTTCCATCACAGGTTTCTCAGGGATGACTGACATCTCGTACTGTTTACTGTTATACCGTTACTGTAATACCTGACGATACATCCTGGTTCAGCGTCAGGAGCCTGGGCTGTGGTTTCGGGTATGTACGGAACCCGCCTAAAATATGGATAACGTCTCCAACCGATCAGTTTTAATAACTTAGAACCTTGATTGACATGTGTAGTAAACGTAGATGGGATGCGTCTATTACAAGTGGCAATTGGTGTCCGTTGACATAGTTAATAATGATAAACTGTTTAATTGCATATGTGATTGACTGTGTTCATTTATCATTTTTATACATATATATGATAGACACCTGATACATATATGCTATATTGGACACCCGATGGTACACATCACCTGATAGCACTTCTAACTCTAGCCCTAACTGCTTTTATTACTGTTTATTTATATTTCGTATGTTATTTCAGTCTTACTCTAGTATATATTTTCATAGTATGTTCTCACATTATATGCACATGCACCTTTTCCTTTATTCTTACACACTCATTGGGACTCTGACTCCCTGGATTTGCATATTCAGATCCATGGTTATTGGAGAGGATCACGTGTTATGAGGAGCCTGGAGTTCTCTCTATTTGATTACTGATATTCTTATTTTCTTTTATTTCGTCATTTTTCATGATTCCCGATATATTGGACTCATTGCTTATTCTATGCCTTTATCCATCTGTTATCATATGTAGTCATTCATTTGTTAAATTGCAGTGTTATCATATTATCATAGTGATTATATACCTTATTCAGGTTACTTTAGACTTAACGTGCATACGTAGGGTATTCTCCTCGCGTATATACGTCACCGACTCTTGTCAGAACTCTGTTTCCACATATTTTGGGAAGCGGGGCATGACAATCTTCGTGCTTTTGGAGTCTGAGATTATGTGTTGGGCCCTCTCAAATGCCTATCAGCTGCTTCCATCACTCAATCCAGTTCCTCTATAAGTACTGTCACTCTGTCATACAATTTTTCTACAACAACATTTACTCAAGATCAGTAGGTGACGAGCAAATAATGACATATATTATGAGGTCGATCTTCATTCCCATTCGATTATCTATTGGTCGTTCGACCTCATCCAGGGAGCAGTGGCTGACTCTAAGTCGTATGTCTGTCCAGGCCAATGCTGCTCGAGAGTATCAGCTGTATCAGGCTCTTCAGGATGCCAGGCAGAGAGACTGTTCCATTCAAGACTTCTGCTTGCTGTTTTCAGGTTATTGGGAGGAACTGCAAACCATAAAAGTGAAAGTACACCTAGAAGGGGGGTGAATAGGTGTAAGGCTAATCTAATGACAAATAATGTGAAATTTAAAAACTAATTGCAACATGCTTAGTGTAACCAAAGAGTGTAGTCGAATTCCCGGTGAAAGGCTCTGAACTAACTCCTCTTAATTCCTCTGAATAAGAGTTGAGGTGCTATATGATGCTCTCTTGGTTTAACACAAGTATGGCACACAAACAAACCTAAGCCTATATATGATATAAACAATATGATGCACTGCACAAAATAAGAGAGAGTTTAGAGATAGTGGATCAATCACAAGCACCGAGATATATTTTGATGTTCGAGCCACTGCTCTACGTCCCCGCCTTCACACAGAAGGATTTCCACTATATCGTCCACACATGACTTCCCACACAGGGAACCTCCACTGAGGATTTAGGTAATACAAAACGGGAGTACACAACTCCTCTCTCCAATAATACAACCTCTACACAAGAGGCAAGGCACAAAACAAATCATCTCTACACTTAGAGGGATGGGCACTTCGCCAAATAACTATCAACCTCACACAAGAGGGATAAGGCACAAAGCCACCACTCTAACAATCACCTCTTTACTAAGAGGGATATCAACACAATCACCTCTTACTAGAGGGATATCACAAAGAAAGGAGGGTTTACAACACTTGGTGGTATCAACAACACACAAACTAATTTTCCCACAAAATAGATCCTAATAGATAGGATAGATAGATAGCTCAAGTGTGAGAAAAACAAAGAGTTTGGAAATCAAAATCACAAAGAAAAACTCTTAGGAAAACTTCTAGAATAGCCATAGAAATGAAGATAATAAAACCGATTCTCAAAGACTCTATTTTTCTTTGAATTTTTCAACCCTTTTTAAAAAAAAATAAAGATCAAATCTTTAAGCCCAAAACTCTTTTAAAACTTGTAGCTAAAATACTTAAGAAGATGAGGATTTTTGTTCTTGAAAAACTTCTGTAAAACACCCAAAAGAAGTGAGTATTTATAACCCAAAACAAAAAGTATCCGTTGGGCCAGGACAGTAGAATTTTTCTGCTATCGGTCGATCGCCCGGTCGACCGGCCAATGGTCGGATTTCAAACCATTGTGCCATCGGTTGACCGGCCGATCGACTGAGGCTTGAAAACAGAGAGCAGAGGCTCTCTGTCGGTCGACCGCCCGGTCGACCGGGGCCATTTCCAAAGAGCAAAGTTCTCTGGCGGTCGATCGGGTCGGTCGACCGACCTTCCAGCCAAATGGCTTTATGCACGTCTGTGCACATCGGTCGACCGGACCGGTCGACCGACTTTTGCATCGGTCGACCGTCCGGTCGATCGGCAAAATAGCCAGGTCCAATTTTGGAGATTAAAAACTTGGTATTTTGACTTCCATAAAATCCCATAAAATCACATAAATTCCACAAAAATAAGTTCTTTTATTTTCTTTGAAATACAAATATGTGTGACAAAAGTTCAACACATATTATAAATAATTTGAACTATTTTTGTGAAATTGAAATTTGCCTTAAATATAAAAACCGTATTTTCTAAACTTTGGATTTTTGAAATGAAAAACCGTTTTCTCCAAAACTCATGTAAATACAAAAACATGATATTGAAACAACTTTGAAGCATATTGTATATGGATAGAATTCAATATATATATAAAGATTTATATCTATGTTTTTGACATGAAATCCAATATCGGTTAAACCGAAAATCGAAAACCAATAAACTTAAAACTTGTGCATGTATGTGAACTTGAGCATATCAACACTATCTAATCTTTACAATGATCTAAACATACTAAACTAAACACAATACCGAGGTCTTCTTGTAGAACTCCTTCTCCCAGAGACTCGATCCAAACGCGATCCAACGAGCTTGACTCCAACCGAGTACTAGATGCGATCTTGACGCTCGAGCTCTTGAATCAACATGTGAATGCTCCAAAATACCTTTATTGAAGCTAATCACCTACTAATATCTTGATTAGATATCTGAAACTAAATATCACAAGATTATTAGTAAACTATAACTACATGAGTTAATCATTATCAAAACTAGAGTGAAAGGCCTCTAAGCCAACAATCTCCCCCTTTTTGATGATGACAAAACTCATGGAGTTATATATGCATGGATTAAAGTCAAGCTTCATAGAAGCTCCCCCTTAACTCATGCATAGCAATAAACATAAAGATATGTAATGAATGCTTAATATAAACATGCATAAGTGAAGAATACTTCTCCCTTTTTGCATAAACAAAATCATATATGCTTGATACCAATTGTAAAAATAAACATGCATATATGATATCATTGTTAGTAAACATGTATAAACTCAATTGCATAAAAACATGCATAAAAACTCAAAGGTCATTTCTTCTTCTTTTTCCAAACATGCATATAAACAACATGCTTAAAAACTCAAAGGTCATTTCTTGTTCTTTTTCCAAACATGCATATAAACAACATGCATATAAACTCAAATCCTTCTCCCCCTTTTTGTCAATCATTAACAAAGGGGCATAAAAGAACCAAAAATAAAATCTTCTTCCCCATTTTGTCAATTCTAACAACAAAGAGGCGAAAACAAAATAAACAATAAAGATGTATATGCGACATATATTCATGAAGAGGAGAGACGTAAAGTTAACTCCCCCTGCATACATGCATTTATATGAAAAGAGATGACTAAACCCTAACCACATAAAGCATAATATACAATGTATAAAAGGAGATGTGAAGCTCCTACTACACACATGTATTACATACCAAAGAAAGGTCAATCACTTCAATATGACATACACTCAACATGAATCTATATATAGAGAAGATGTTAAGCTTCACTTGCATATAAGTAATACAAATCAAAACATTATGATACCAATAGAAAAATATATCAATTTAGGATGAAGGTATGCATCAAAACATCATGATACCAATTTATGATACCAATTAAAAATAAACAAAGCATTTTGAAGATACCTATTGAAAGTAAACAAAAATTTTGAGATAAAAAGATACCAATGTGAAAATATCTTGACACCAATTTAAAAAAAACTTGTAAATTTTGATACCAATAGAAATGACACATTGTATATTTTTGATACCAATTGAAAGATATAAATTATAGAAAATCTTGATATCAATCGAAAGTGACAATCAATTTCAAAGTAACTTGATACCAAAAAAATATGTCTTGTAAGTTTTTAATACCAAATGAAAATAAAAATCAAATTGATTTAGATAAGCATAACTCATATCAATATAGATACCAATGTAAAATGAAACATGATACCAATATTGAAAATGTTAGCATATACCAAAACAAAGTATTTTTCATCATAAAGAATGGGAGTAAGATATCAATTGAAAATAAAATCTAATGAAAGATACCAATTTGAAAGATAAACATGAATTTTCTCCCCCTTTATGAAATACCATAAAAATCATACATAAGCTTGTATGAGATACCAATTTAAAAATAATTGTCATTAAGGACTAAATCAAGCTTAGCATAAACATGATTTGTGTTCAAGATATAAAGATATAGTAAGCACAATTAAATCACACATATATGTATGAAAATGTAAATACTAATCGAAATTGATACTATTTGAAGTTTGAAGCATACATATATAGAAAACATATGAGTATGCAAAATAAATATCAATTGTGATACCAATTGAAAATATGATGACGATCAAGTGTATAACTCATAAATACCACCCTTTCATGCACATGTTAAAACGATTTTCAATTAGTTGTACAAGGCATGGTCGCCCATCCGTCCACCCTTCGATGGAAGGGGTTTTCAAAAATAAGTTTGAAATAATTTTAGCATAATTGAAAAACACTTCCAAAATGAAGAAATACGTATCTAATTTTATGATAATCTTGAAAACTAGTACGAAATCCTTCAAGTAAGGAATAAAACAAAATATATTTCATGAAAAACATGTAAGTCACATGATCATCAACACTCAAAGTCTATAAAGCACATATCATACTCATGAAAACAAAGTCATGAGAAAACATCAAGTAATGTGAGTGTAAGAATCATGTAATCAACAAAATCATGAGAATAGGCAATTAAGCTCAATGTGAAATTCCTTTATAAACGTGAAAGACATGAAAATTTAATTTTCATAAAAATAATACTAACTCCAAGGCATATGCATGTTTTGTCTAAATCTAAAGGTATATATACATATCCATAAATACAAATGAGTCTATAATAAAAATTTGCATGAAAATCAAATGGCTCAAGGGTATACATGTACATCCAAAGTTTTAAACAATTTAACATATACATGAAGTAAAACATATTAAAACATATACAAATTGGGAATACAAGTTTGAAATGCATGAATTATCAAAACTAGGTTATACTAGTACATCTAATGGGTACAAATGAGCAATTAAATACAAACATATAATAATCAATTTGTGGCTTACTAGTTGTACAAGTATATACACAAGTTTTAATGAAGATTACATTTAAACATGTAATCAAAGCATGAAGCGTAAAACAAAATATAAGCCAATACGATCATTAGGCTAAATGCACATGTTTAGAACTATGATATACACAATAGTTAAACTAAAATGAGAACACAAAGGTAATAATCCATATAAACATGGGTGTATCTCAAATACTATACATGTATATTACAAGTTTAATAAACATGGCATTAACATAATAATCATTAAAATATGACATGCTAAAGATCAATAAAAGTATGTAAACTAAATGGGAGTAAGAGATAGTTACCAAAACCAAGAGGGCTCATCTCTATACCTCCAAATCATGGTGGTCCTCCCACCAAACTCCCCTTAAAAGTGAAGCATCCAAAATTGTCACCGTTTAGCTCGGAACGCATTCACCTCAAGGCACCAATACTCTCATATCAAGTTAGATCCCACACCTACATCAAATAAAATAGGAGTGAATTTTGGTACCCATACTCTATTGGGTCCATGTGGGTTAGCTCCTTTCCTAACCCAAACAAATCTATTTGAAAATTTTGAATCATTAATTCTATCAAAGCAAAATTTTGCAAGGTGGCCATTACGTCCACAATGTGTACATGTGTACACATGAGCATACATGTTATCATGTGTGTGAACATGAGAAGCATGTGTATGCCGTGATTTGTGTGCATGCATAGGAGGAGCATGTTTCTTTCGAAACATGAATTCTAACCGTGTGTGGTTCATGGCACATTGGCTCAAAGTGGAGCCCAAACAATCAACACTTTTCTTCAATACACAAATATCATTTTTAATACTTGAAGATAAAATAGAGCAAGCAATAGGTATGTTAGATGATGAAGCTACACTAGCATGGCAAACATGAGAATCTAAATCATTTTTCAAAGAAATATTTTCATTAGAAATTAAATCCAATTCCTTTGAAATAGAAATAATTTTGTTTTTCAAAGAATTGTTTTCCTTTAAAACAAAAATAAGTTTTGAAGATAGAACTTCATTTTTCTTCAAAACTTCCTCAGAATCATTTTTACTTTTTAAGATTTTATTTTCATTTAAGGCAAGTTCAAATTGTGATTTCAATGAGTCCCTTTCATTAGAAATCTCAACCTTCTCTTGCAAAGACAAATCAAGTTTTGAAATCAAATCCTCATTTTCTTTATTTAATGCAAAATTTTTCTTTTTCAAAAGTATATTTTTCTAACAATTTTTCACAAACAATTGATAGTTCTTCATTCAATGCATCAGCATCAATATGATCATCACCTGAAAAACTAGCACTATCATCTAGTTGGGTATCTGAGTTTACCTCAAGGGAGTCATTCCTTTGGACCATGTAGCAATGTTGTTCGGATTCATCTTCACTAGATTACTTCTCCACAATGTTTGGCGTTTGAAGCTTTGGAGAGGTCAAGGTGTTCCACACTGCAAAGGCGGAATCACAATGAAAAATCATAGAAAGATATTCTTTACTTAATATATTTCTAAGTGCCATTAGGGCTTGTGCATTAGCCTCTATATGCTTGCTATTATCAAGATAAGATTTCTTGTAGCAGCAAGGAAAACATGCAATCCTAAGGTTTTTAGGTACATACTCATTCTAAGCTTCCACATATTGATGTTAGAAACATCAAACATGGGAGGTGCAAGATAATCCATGAGTGTGTGTAAACAAGTAAGTGTGCAAATGTAAATCTTGATTAGCAACCAAGATCTCACTCCTAAGTGGTTAAACCTAATATCAGGAGCGTAGGCTCTGATACCAATTGAAAGTAAACCTAGAGGGGGGTGAATAGGTGTAAGGCTAATCTAATGACAAATAATACGAAATTTAAAAACTAATTGCAACACACTTAGTGTAACCAAAGAGTGTAGCCGAATTCCCGGTGAAGTGCTGTAGACTAACTCCTCTTGATTCCTCTGAATAAGAGTTGAGGTGCTATATGAAGCTCTCTTGGTTTAACACAAGTATGGCACATAAACAAACCCAAGCATATATATGATATGAACAATATGATGCAATGCACAAAATAAGAGAGAGAGTTTAGAGATAGTGGATCAATCGCAAACACCGAGATATGTTTCGAGGTTCGAGCCACTGCTCTATGTCCCCGTCTTCACACAGAAGGATTTTCACTATATCGTCCACACAGGACTTTTCACACAGGGAACCTCACTGAGGATTTGGGTAATACAAAATGGGAGTAAACAACTCCTCTCTCCAACAATACAACCTCTACACAAGAGGCAAGGCACAACACAAATTACCTCTACACTTTGAGGGATGGGCACTTAGCCAAACAACTATCAACCTCACACAAGAGGGATAAGGTACAAAGCCACCACTCTACCAATTACCTCTTCACTAAGAGGGATATCAACACAATCACCTCTCACTAGAAGGATATCATAAAGAAAGGAGGGTTTACAACACTTGGTGGTATCAACAGCCATAAACCAATTTTCTCACAAAATAGATCCTAATAGATAGGATAGATAGATAGATCAAGTGTGAGAAAACAAAGAGTTTGAAAATTAAAATCACAAAGAAAAACTCTTGGGAAAACTTATAGAATAGCTATAGAAATGAAGATAAAAAACTGATTCCCAAAGATTCTATTTTTCTTTGAATTTTCCAACCCTTTTTAAATAAAAAAGATCAAATCTTTAAGCCCAAAACTCTTTTAAAACTTGTAGCTAAAACATTTAAGAAGATCAAGATTTTTGTTCTTAAAAAACTTATGTAAAACAGCACAAAGAAGTAAGTATTTATAACCCAAAACAAAAAGTATCCGTTGGGCCAGGACAGCAGAATTTTTCTGCTGTCGGTCGATCGCCCGGTCAACCGGCCAATGGTCAGATTTTCGACCGTTGTACCATCGGTCGACCGGCCGGTCGACCGAGGCCTAGAACAGAGAGCAGAGGCTCTCTGCCGGTCGACCGCTCGGTCGACCGGGGCCATTTCCAGAGAGCAAAGCTCTCTAGCGGTCGACCGGGTGGGTCGACCGGCCTTCCAGCCAAATGGCTTTGTGCACGTCTGTGCACATCAGTCGACCGGACTGGTCGACCGTCTTCTGGATCAGTCGACCGTCCGGTCGACTGGCAGAATAGCCAGGTCAAATTTTTGGGGATTAAAAACTTGGTATTTTGACTTCCATAAAATCCCATAAAATCACATAAATTCCACAAAAATAAGTTCTTTTATTTTCTTTGAAATACAAATATGTGCGACAAAAGTTCAATACATATTATAAACAATTTGAACTATTTTTATGATATTGAAATTTGCCTTAAATACAAAAACCGTATTTTCTAAACTTTGGATTTTTGAAATGAAAAACTGTTTTCTCCAAAACTCATGTAAATACAAAAACATGATATTAAAACAACTTTGAAGCATATTGTATATGGATAGAATTCAATATACATATAAAGATTTATGTCTATGTTTTTGACATGAAATCCAATATCGGTTAACCCGAAAACTGAAAACCATTAAACTTAAAACTTGTGCGTGTATGTGAACTTGAGCATATTAACACCATCTAATCTTTACAATGATCTAAACATACTAAACTAAACACAATACCGAAGTCTTCTAGTAGAACTCATTCTCCAAGAGACTCGATCCAAGCGCGATCCAATGAGCTTGACTCCAACCGAGTACTAGATGCGATCTTGACACTCGAGCTCTTGAATCAACATGTGAAAGCTCCAAAACATCTTTGTTGAAGCTAATCACCTACTAATATCTTAATCAAATATCTAAAACTAAATATCACAAGATTATTAGTAAACTATAACTACATTAGTTAATCATCATCAAAACTAGAGTGAAAGGCTTCTGGGCCAACAAAAAGTTCCTATTTCAGATTCAATGTTTGCCTTCGCTCTCGAGTTCCAGAAGCAGAGAGATCGCCAAAATCTTTTTCACTTTGCCATGTAACTACGTCTTGAATTGAGGCACTAAGTGGCAGTATTCTTTATCGTCATCCACTTCCCAATCTCACTGAATCAGTGGTTGAGTTCACCTCTGAGGAGATACGTCTCCGATGTTGTCATCATCACTTACTCTAGTTCACTCAATCTCCTCGCTCATTGTTCTTGTAGTCCCGCATTTCTATATGCTTCGTGGCCCCCTGAATCATGGGTCACCATCTCGTGGACTAGCGAACCGAGTATAGTAGATTCGTTAGTCCTCAACTCAGACTCAACAGGTTACATGCCGATATTGCAAACAACTCGGTCATGTGGTTTTCACCTGCCTAAAATGAGAAAGGGTCAATGGACCATATGTTCCCAGGTCCTCAGTTGGTACCTCTACATCTATACCAGCTCTGCAACCCTCAGCAGAATCTTTATCATTTGATCAGTTCTCATGGATAGCTTCATATCTTGCACAAAGTTTGGGTATCACTGGAGCTTCTTCGACATTTGATTTCATTGCCATGTCTACCACCTCTGGAGGTCTACTCCCTGGATATTTGACTTAAGTGATACTCACCGTATGACTTTTGATCATTCTGTCCTTACACATTGTTCTCTTGTTTATGATTTCACTTATATATACTGCTAATGGTACACCTCTTGCAGCCACCAAATTTGGTAACATCACTCCCACTTCCGACCCATCGGGTGGACTCACCTTATCTTCTATCTTCTGCATTCCTAAACTTACCATGCAATTATTATCTGTTGGCAAAATAATCGATTGTAATTGTAATATCTTATTTACACCCACTACTTATATTATCCAGGATCACATCAACCAGAAGATTGGGACAGGACGTAAAGTCAACTGCTTGTATCAGTTGGAGTATCTACACCTTCCTTTGTCACCACATCTCGCAGTGAGCCTCTTAGTCACCTTCGATCTATGGCATCGTCAATTGGGTCATTTATCTAGTTCTAGGTTAAAAACTTTGTATGATTCTGGTATGTTGGAAAATTTTCAGTTTTCTAACTCAAATAATTGTGAAATTTGCCATTTTGCAAAATAAACTGCTATGCCTTTTACTTCCAGTAGTCACATGATTTCGAAAATTTTTGATTTAGTTCACACTGATATTGGGGTCTGATACCTATCACATCTCTTTTTGGTTACAATTATTTGATGACTATTCTCGATACATATAGGTTTATCTCATGCGAAATTATCTGAGCTGTTACTGTAGACTGTCTAAAAATCACTGAGGACAAGTCATCAGAAAGCAGAGTCTATACTTCAGACGCGAGACAATCATAGCCACTCGTGCAGTACCAAGATGCAAGGGTCGAAGCCCGCTTCTCAGCATCACTGCAATAGCCAAGACGCAGAGTTTGAAGCCCGCGCCTCAGCATCACTGCAGTACCAAGACGCAGAGCTTGAAGGCCGCGTCTAGCAAGATTCAAAGCCGGCATCCAACAGCATTATAACGGCAAAACGCGAGGCTTGCACCCCAGGAACACTATAATGCCAAGAACAGATCCCGAAGCCCGCGTTTTAACTGTGGAAGAGCCCTGCGTTTCAGTTATAACTGCCCTCATTACCGGGTCAATTACTACCCACGTAATGAGGGGAGTTAAACCCCATCGTGGAGGATTTTCAGGGGACAGTTTTACCCCTATAACCCCGATAAATAGCTAAGTTTGCTCTGTTATTTAATTAAGGTTAAATTTTAGTTATGCTCAGTTGATAGTCATTGAATAACTAGCTCTTGAGTTTATCAAGCCTATTTAACATCATGAGATGAATGTAGGAGAGAGCACCAAAATTTTCAATTACAATAGTTTCAAAATATTAATTTATCAGTTTTCAGCAAAAAAAAATATAAAATAAATGAAAAGAGTATTTAAACACATTTTGGAAAAGCAAAAAACAAATTTCTGTGCAAAAATTTCGAGTATTTGAAACTTCAGTGGCGATAAGGGGCGATCACAGCCACATTTGGCAATTATCTAGCAATTTGTTTTATTTTCTTTCTTTGCTTTCTAAAAGTTCGAGTCAACGTAGAACTTTTATTCCCTTTTATTTTATTTTTTATTTGAGTTTGAGTAATTTTTTAGAACTCTTAGTTTATGTTCTTTATTAAACTTTTAGTAGTTTTAGGACTAATATGTATGAGAGTCTATATAAAGCCACCTTCGAATAATTTGTAGCAGTTTTCTTTACCTTATTAAAATTTTAGAGATATAGGTTTTTCCTCTTGTTCTAATAGCTGAAAGCATTGATAAATGATAACGACAATGTTCGTGAGGCTCTCATCAAGCGATAATCCTCTCAATTGTTATGATAGAAACAACAATTCAGAAAAAACAAAAAAAAAAACATTAATTCTCGGAGATGATTCTGATTTAAAGGACAAGTTTCTCGATAAGGACGATCAACCAATAAGAGGATTTGACGATCAAGAGTAATATTAGTGAATCAAAGATCTTTTCTTTTCAAGTCACATTAATACCAAGGTTTTCTTGTTTGGAAATGCAAAGTTGAGAATTTAAACTTGTTCTATGAAATCCTAGAGGGAAGTAAGTAATCAGTATCACTTGTCTAATGTCATCTCCAAGTTATAAGTAGAGCTTGTATCAACAATTTCATAACTGAGAGGTAAATAGATCAGTAGCAGAGACAAACAACATGAAGTTAAATATGTTGTCAGCAACAGGAAGAGCAAAGATAACAAGGGAGATGTGATGACCAACTCAATATCTCACCTTGTTGTGATTTGACAATTGCAAATAATAATAGCATCAGTGAGGATGATGGGATAAAAGTCTCAAATCTTGATGAAGATTTTTTTGTATAAAATTATTTGAATTGTGTATTATTTGGACTATGTATGATAATAGTGACGAATATAAGATATCAAAGACCCTTTCACTGCATCAAAAATTCTGAAGTTGTGGTAAATGTTGAGGGTATTATATTTATGTTCTCGCACGTCCCTCTAGGTCAAGTGCACTTTTTCATGCGTCGAATCTGCGCTTTTATGCAGTGACACTTTTATTTTTTAAGTCTAGCTTTTAAATGTGCATCTGATGAAAATTGAGCACGTGTTACTTGATACCATATTAAAGACCATCCACTACAACCAAACTCTAAAGTTGTGGTGAGAGTTAGAGGGTATTATATTTATATTCTAACAATGATACAAAATTGTTTTTACGTAGATGAATGGAGTTGAGCATGACTTCAATCATTTAGATTTCCACTAAAAATTGCCCAAAGAAGATGTTCAATGACATGTCAAAAAGAAGAGTATGATGGAGATTGTGAAAGGTTTAAGCAAAATCATCTCTTTGTAAATTTACTGAACTTAATTGAAGAGACTACTCATTTGAGTCTATTGAACTGAGTCAACTGCCAACAGGAGCATGCTTGATGAAAAATTCAAAAGAGCTGGTATTTCTAAATCCACAATGTGAAACTTTTAGGAGTTAACGTTATGAGTGATGCCTCTGCACTTCAAATTTATTCTCTTGTGACAATCAGCATTCTATTTCTGAGTTCCAAGAGGAAGAGGAAGAAAATAGGGTTCTTATGCACCCTGAACATGAAGAAAATAGAGTTCACATGTGAAAGTAAGCAAGATTCAAAGCTTGATGGAAATTTTGCAAGTGATATGACTTTTTTTGCTGTCCATGATCAAAGAGTTACATACATATTTATGTTTGGTACACCCAATCTCAGTCAGTGAAAATCATGATATGCTCCTCTGTCTAAAAACTTTATCCCGATCGTACCAAATAGAATCCCAAGTTACATAGATCTAATAGTAATACTTTTCTTGATCTTGTATTTGTAGAAATCCCTCGACTTCAACTAATTCTTTTTTAGCGGAACATCAAATAAATTGGTTGTTTCAAATATAGCGTAGATCTATAAATTCTATACCAGTTTCAAAAATTTTGTAATTATGCTGATGAACAAAAATTTGTCATAATTAGAATTCATTTGAAAAGTGCGACTTTCTGTCAATTTGTTTTATTCTCTCTTTTTTTCTTTAAAGTTTGAGTCATCATATATTATAGGACTTGCTATATTTTTTTCTTCTTATTACATTTTGAACATTTTAAAGTCTTTTTGTTTTTCTTTAATACTTGGCACGTGCTATGCATGTTAAAAAAGGATTAAAAATAAATTAGTAATGAAATATAATTATGCATTTATTATAACTGTTATTACTAAATAATCATTGTCTTTTAATATAAATATCATATTATTCTTTATAAAAAAAACCGTGATTTATCTACAACGCTAACACAAGGCATTAAGAAAATTGATGTTACATTAAAGTTTGTATAAATTTAAGCATGAAATAGAGAGTGTGTGTGTGTATTTAAAATAGATAAAAATATATATTAAAAATTCAAAGGTATCATGTGTTTATCAAAAAAGAAATAAGATATAAAAAAGAAAATTTGATAAAATTATACATTTGAGATTAATTTTTTCAAAATTTCGATAAATGTTATGAGCCTCAAAAAATATATGTATGCTTAGTTGGGAAATTAACATTTTGTATGTTAATATGTTAGTTTAGTATTTATTAGTTAGAGGTACAATTTACTGATTTATATTTAATTATCTTCAATAATAGTGTAAATAAGATGCTAATATTTTCAGTGATTTTTATACTTGATACAATTTTTCTAAACTTAATTAAACATACTTATGGGTTTTTTCTTCTAAACATAAAATTTTATTATTTGCAATGAGAAATTTATATCTTTCTGTTAACTTTTATTCCTATATAAACTATTTGAATGTTTTAGATTTATCTGTCTATTATCTAATGGATTGCATCTTAATTAAGGAGTAGGGGGTTTCAACTAAAAATATAAAATAGTGATAGACATTTGACAGGGAAAAGTCTGTGAGAGAGAGAGAGGAAAGCGATCACAAAAAAAAATCAAAACTATATTATTGAGACTCACAAAGAAAAGAAATTTTAAAACAATATTTTTTCATTTAAAAATAAAAGTTACTAAATAATCATATCTAATTATATTATAACTATAGTTTTCAGATTAAATAGTTTATTTTCTTCTTTAGGTCAAAATTGATAGAAGAATTTTTTTTTCCAACTAGTGTCTTTTATAGTAGTATTTTAATAGTAATGTAGATTAGAGTTTGAGTAGTTTTAGAGCTACTATGTATGAGAGAACTGACAAAAGTCTTTCAGTAGTCTGTAGTAGACTTTTATTTCTATAAACTTTAGAGATATTTTTCTCTACTTTCCAAACTTTCTAAGTTTTTATCACTAAATAGCATGATAATTATCCAATAATGTTTTCTCTACATCTGGGAAAGGGGCAATATGCACAAGTTTATACCCATGATTTTCTGTTTTAATGTCTTAATTTATACATTTGTTACCTTTCGAATACTTTTTATGCATGAAATTTTGTATGATCAATCCTACTTATTAAGAGAACAGTAGCTATTTTAGAAGGGAAAAAAACTTAATGAGAATATAAAAGTAATATTTTATTAAAAAAAACATACAAAACTAATGGACTTTTAATGTTTTGACAACCATCTTATAAGACATTGGCTATAGAGGCATGATCTCTTTGAGCCATTTGT
Source organism: Agave tequilana (assembly GCA_038442645.1). Lineage (NCBI taxonomy): Eukaryota > Viridiplantae > Streptophyta > Magnoliopsida > Asparagales > Asparagaceae > Agave > Agave tequilana. The sequence continues at coordinate 74,411 of JAVJIF010016138.1, forward strand.
ATGAGACTATATATGTTATATTTTGTACAAACGACAGTCACTACTGATAACAAAGCAAGAATTTTTTTGTTAATAGTTACTCTTTAATTCATCTTAATTCTAAGTTTTAATCCATTGCTAGAGCTGGGAATACCCTTTTATCGTGATAAGAAGCTTTGTTCATGCACTTAGAATGACCATGCTTGTTTTATAAGTTCAATAACCAATGGAGAAATCTTCTGTCAAGAGTAAAAGTTCTCCCATCATATTCTATTGTCCAGTAGAAACACTAATGATAGGTATCAAGTTTTCTTTTTTGCTTTTCTTTTTTTAAATGAGATTAGTATTATCTATAGAACTGGTGAGACATTGGATGTAACCATCATACTGATAAAGAAACAGCAGATGACTTGATCATTCAGAATGAGTAAAATCAAAGTCAGGAGCGAAGTGGGAGGATAATTATATTATGACAGTAAATATGCTCTGACATGAAAAAAAATTAAATAAATTGAGTTAAGATTTTCTGGAGATTTTGTTGAAAATTTTCCTGAAAATTAGTATATTTGAAGGACCTATAATTCAAAATGTGTGGAACTAGTTTAAGTTGAAAAAAAAAGTAATGGTGATTTATCTTATCATAAAAAATCAACAAGACATATGTTTGGCGTGAGGACTTCCCATGCCGAGGGATTCTAATTTAATGTAACTTGGAACTTATGTGAAGTACAACAAAAAGAGTTACTGATGATAATACTTGTATAACACCAATATTTAATTCTTCCTGCTGATTATGGTTGAAAAAAGAAAATTAAGATTAATTTCAATTTGTAATTTTACAAGAATAATCACTTTTTTATTTATAAAATTGTTTTGTCTATCAATTTTTATTTCTTTTTTGTTATTTGTTTGTTTATATAATAAAAGTTGTTGCGCAACTTTAAATTTAAGACATTTCATAATCCAAACTCCTGTTGGAGTAACAAACACTAGAAAAAGTAACCAATCAATACTTGTGTACAAGATCTCAATGTAAGATATTTTTTCTAATGTGACTCATTTCATTTTACGTGACATAAATAATACATATAATAGAATAGAGTAAATTAATGAATAAGCCATATAAATGAATAAATAAGATTTGATTAAAGTTTATCAGAATTTGATTTCTGACCCTCAACTCATGCAGACTAAATTAGACTAGACTATTTGCAAGAATAAAATAGATTACAATTCCATAGAATAGAGACTATTTAATTTAAGTTATAATGTCTCAAATGCATAAAAGCTTCTTGTTTGTTATTTGTTTTCCGTTTATGTTATGTGCAATCCATATGTGATGCAACCACAGAAATACTCCTGCAAATTTGTGGCTTTCTTAAATATTGTGAACAAAAGTTCACATAGAATAGAAAAGAACATAATATTGTTAATAAAAGAAGTATTAAGAAATAAACATGTTTACTCCAAATCAAAGACGGTGTAAGAATTAAGCATTTACTTCCAAAATATAGGGGAAAATTGTATAATTTTTATAGAGAAAAAAACTTTGTAATTGTATACCTTTCTCCTTGCAACCTATAAATAACTCTTGGTCAATTGATCGTTTCGCAAGTGTTAGCTCCATACCAAATTAGGCCGTAGAGTACCAAATTAAAAAAAAAAACACCTAAATAACAAGAAAGAAAACTAAATGACTTTATCTTTACACCACCTACTTAAATTTTGTTAAAAATAATCAAATATATGACTGAATACATGCCCAATGCGTATAAGAATTGTCTTGTGCAGATTAATTACTCTTGTTGGATCAAGGAGGCTTAAGGCAGCCCAGCTTCGCATCAATCCGGCCTATGAGACCCAGCTGCAGATCTTGCAAAAAAAAGAGAGAAGTTAAAAATACAAAGTTTTTTTTTTTTTTAATCTCCTTTTATGATTTGTGTAGGAGTTATTTGCAATAATGAACATGTAATTGAGATGTGGGTTCAAGATCCGACTCAGACCCGCCCATATAGAATAATGGGCTTTCGATCCACAGATTGGATCGCGTGCAATATTTTAAGCCCAGGTCCACAAGTGACAAGTTCAATTTGAGAAATCCAAATAGCATGAATCCAAATAGAATGGTCAAGCTCATTATGTGAACATAATGCATCCAAATATTACTGATTGCAATGTTCTATTTTCTTATATAGAATTGCCTTCATGGTGATGAGAAATTCATGCATTAAGAATGAACAGCCATAAATTTTAGAAGTTGCATAATACTATTCATTTCAAGACTTCAAGAGATATAAGATGATACTTCGCCCGTTCAACAGCAATAGCGGTTATTGAGACATTAGAAGTAACCAATATGTTGCAAAATAATCTAATGAATAAAATAAAAGAGTTGGAGCTGTAAACATAATATAAAAATAGGTGAGAGATATTTGTGAGTAGTCCTGACCTGTTTTGAAGAAAGAATGTATTATAATTTGAAGCAAACTAAAAACATTTTTAGTTTCATATGCTATTTATAATAGATGGGAATTCCTTCACTTTAATATTATTCAAAGACAGAAAGTTCAAAGACAAAAAGAAAAGAAAGTTTTTTGGTTTAACATTCTCCAAAAACAGAAGAAAAGATTACCCTTCTACTGAGCATACTCCAAAGTAAGAAGAAAACTCCGTAGTGAAAGAAAACATAATTGGAGAAATGAAAATGTCTTGTAAGAGAAAAAGAAATCGCATTCTACTAAGTCCAAGATGCTTCGCTAATAACAAAAATAATGAACTTTAAAATTAGGTGTCATATGCAAAAGGGAAATACTTCTTCAGTCGGGTGGTGTATAACCTCTGCCAGACCCTTTAGATCTGACCCAGTTTGAAAATTAGCTATATATTTCAAATATCCATCTCAATTCACTAAATGTATGAGACTAAGTTATTATTTTATTTTATTTTTTAAACAGAAACCGTAACCGTGTTGAACCTTAAGACCTCTTATTTCCTTTCTGTTTGCCATTGAGCTAGACAGCCTAGACCTCAATGGTATATAAGACCAAGTTGTACCAACTGCCTTCCAATAAGCTGTGCTTTGAGGCATAACTTCTTGAGACTGCATATGTTTTGTACAGACACTGTTACTGCAAAGGAAAAAAGAATATCTATGTTAAACTTATCAAATATATACGTTAATTTTTACACTTTAATCCAACTTAATTATAAGTTTTAATCTATTTCTAGAGCAGGAAATATCTTTTATAATAACAAGAATCTTTGTTCATGCCCCTCATATGACCAAACTTGTTCTATAAGTTGGATAACCAATAGAGAAATTTTTCTACGAAAATTAGAAGTTCTCCCATAATATTTCCATCGTCTAGTGGCAACAATGACCTACCTCCTTGGAATTTGATTAAAATATTAAATGACCCTTGTATTCTAGTTATCAAGTTTGGCTTCATTCAAAAAATTAAGAATGATCGAAGATTGACAAAAGAATGATGTGCTCTCGAGGGCTAATTCAATGGATAAATATATCATAGTGCAGATCTATCAAATGGATATTAAGATTTTGTGGAGATTTTAGAGATTTTACTGTAACTTTGTTCAAAATTTCAGAACTACTCAAATGGCCCTTTCTCCAATGAAGTGCATCATATTTAACAACAATAATAGAGACATGTTCAGTTATTTAACTAAGGTTTAATTTTGGTTATGCTCGACTGCTAGTCATTGAACGACTGATCTCGAGTTTGTCAAGTCTATGAAATGATCACATCTTCGAAACATGGGAAGACCCAACACTGACCCACGATTAATTGTGGATGAGGAGAGGGAATGCATGAGGGATCACCAAATTTGAGAACTATAATAGTTTCAAGTTATTGATATCTAAATTCTTGTATAAAGCTGATGAAAAGAGGATTCCAACATATCTTCAAAAATAAAAACTAAACTTCATATGCAGAAATTATGAATATTTGAAACTTCACTGACAATTAGGAAGGATTTTGAGCCATATTTAGTAACTTTCTAGCAATTTGTTTTATTTTCATTCTTTGTTTTGTTTGGGTCACTGTAGAACTTTCATTCCTTTTATTTTATTTTTTAATTTGATTTGAGTAATTTAGGACTTCTATTTTCTTTTCTTCTTTATTAAACTTTGAGTAGTTTTAGGACTACTATATATGAGAGAACCTATATTGTTAACCTACATGTATATATGCATGTGTTACATTGTATCTGAACATGTATATTTTTCTTATTTTCCTCTATATAGGCATGTGGTATATTGTATATGAACGTATATAGTTTCCTTATTTTTCTTTCCACACTTTTATATATTGATGTAATTGTTTGGTGACTCAATATACAGAAATTTGCCTTCTCCAATTTATCATGGTATCAAAGCCTAAAAAACCCTAACCCCAACCCACTAATCTTCTCCAGCACGCCGCCCTCCATATCTGTTCCCGCCGTGCCACCCTCTCGCATATGGAGCTTCGTCACCCTCTCCTGATCTCTATCGCTGACCTATGCTCGTGTCGACCTTGAGCTTCATCGCCCTCCCGATTTCTTTCGTCGACCTCTGCTCGTGTCGACCTTGTTGGATCTTTTGCACCGTCCTCTCTCGACTAGAGTGTTGGCCCAAAGGCCCATCATTTTAGTTTTGATGATGATTAACTCATGTCATTATAGTACTAATGATCTTGTGTTAATTTAGTCTCAGATTTATGATCAAGATCTTAGTAAGTGTGTAGCTTCAACAAAGGATTTCATACTAAGTTTTGGAGCTAACACGGTTTGTTTCAAGAGCATATGCATCAAGACCACATCAAGTACTCAAGAAGAGTCTAGCTCTTTGGATCAAGTTCTGGACCAAGTCAAAAAGGAGGAGAAGAATTCAAGTGAAGACTTCAAAGAGAAAACTTGAGTCTAGGTTTATTTTGTTAAGATTTTGTTTTGGATAAAATGTAAAGGATAGAATAGTTGGTGGATTGCTCAAGTATCACACACACACACACTCAAAATTTCAATGAGTTTTCATAAAAGGATTTTCATTTAGAAAAATACCGGTTTGATTTTTGGTATTCAAAGTATACATGTTTTAACCAAAACCATTTTTAGTGCTTATTATCAAAAACATAGATATTTCATCTTTTATGTGTAGTGGATCATATCCATGCACTCTATACTTTAAAAGTGTTTTGAATATCTTGTTTTTGTATTTGGAGAAGTTTTGGAAAAATCTATTTAGAAAAATATAGATTTTATTTTTAGCCAAAATTTCTAAGTTACAAAAATAGTTCAAATATTTGTAATATGGTTTGATTTTTACTCAAACATGTTTGGATATCAATATATAATACTGAGCTTATTTTTGTGAATTTTTAGAGATTTTATAGGATTTTATTTAAGTCAAAAAGTCAAGTTTTTAATCCCTATAATTTCTGTTTTGGTTTCTGCCGGTCGACCGGGCCAGGAGTCGGTCGACCGAGTCGGTGAACCGACGTGCACAAGCGTGCACGCCTTGTTCGGTTGGAGGGCCGGTCGACCGTCCCGGTCGACCGTCCAGAGAGCTCTGCTTTCTGGAAATGGCTGCGGTCGACCGGGTCGATCGACCGACAAAGAGTTATGCTCTCTGTTCCAGGCCTCAGTCGACCGACCCGGTCGACCGACGTCCCCAACGGTCAAAAATATGATCGTTGGCGGTCGACCGGGCCGGTCGACCGACAGCAGTGCAGACTGCTGATTTGACCTGTAACGGCTAGTTTTTGAGAAGCCTATATATTGGGCTTCCCATGGACTGTTTGAGATAAGATTTTTGGAGAGTTTTAAAGCTAGTTTTTCCTACTCTATTAAGAGGTTTTCTCCACTTGTTTTAGAGCCAAATACTTCCATTCAAAAGGAGAGTTTTACAAGTGTGTTTTCAAAGTGATTTTCTTGAATTTTTCACCACATATTCCATCCTAGTTTTCTCACACATACTTGAGCTTTACATTGCTAAATCTATCCTATAGGAGAGTTGTTGTGAGAGTTGTTTTAGGTGATCAAGTGTTTAGATCACCAAGAAATCATTCTTGTATTTGAGAAGGCGGACTTGCGGGTTCGCGGTGTTTCGAGTTCTAGTGAGAGCTCTTTGTAGAGGTGCGGCCTCGGCAAGCTTGCGTGCTTGCGGTGTGTTATTCTTGCAGGAACAAGAGAGCGACTAGAGAGTCCAAGAGTTCTAGTGTGAACTCTTTGTAGGTGTTGCGGCACCGAGTGATCCGGTGGGATCGATTCTAGTGGAAATCCTTCATAGTGTTGAAGGCGGAGACGTGGAGCAAGTGTGCTCAAACCTCGAAACAATTCTCCCGTGTTTGCGATTGCTCTCTCTATATCTCTTACTTGTCTTTATATCTTGCATGCTTATATTATCTTTATCTTTATATGCTTGATATATTGTGTGCTTAATTGATATATGCTTAGGGATTGTTTGCTCACACTTATATTCAACCAAGAGAGCCAAAGCGGCACCTCAACTCTTATCTAGAGGAATCTTGAGGAGTTAGTCCAGAGCCCTTCACGGGAAATCCGGCTGCACTCTTGGGTTATACTTGGTGTGTTTAGCTTAAGAAGTTTTAGTTTGCATAAATAGTTTTTTAATTCCGCATTAGTTGACTATTAGATTAGCTAGTCACCTATTCACCCCCCTCTAGGTGATTTCAATTGGTATCAGAGCCAAGTGCTCTTGATTTGGGTCTAACAACCTTGAGTTAAAGATCCTCATTTTATAGTTAATCACAATATTTGTACACATACATGGACTTCATGTCACCTCCCACCTTTGACATTCTTAACATCCAAACTTGAAAGGTTAAGATGTCTATGTACCTCAAAGGTCTAAGCATTCATATTTATCTTGCTACTATTAAAGATTCATATGTTAATAATAGTAAGTATATTGAGACTAACTTAAAAGCCATCCATACTTTGAAGAGTACCCTAAATAATGATTATTTATGTAGGGTTGCTAATCTTGACTCGGCTTTTGTAGTGTGGAACACCATCATCTCCCTTAGCGAAAAAGAATAATATTATGAGGGGAGCAACTCGGATGTTGGAAGTGAAGCTTCCAACGTATGCTACATGGTCCAAGGGGATAACCCCCTTGAGGTAACTACCGAATCGAGGTAGAAGAGGTGTTGGCCCAATGGCCTTCCACTCTAGTTTTGATGATGATCAACACTCATGTAGTTATGTTTACTAATATTCTTGTGTTTCTAAGTTTCAGATCATTAACAGGATATTAGGTTGGTGATTAGCTTCAACAAGATGATTAGAAGCTATTCATGATGATTCCGGTGCCAAAGCTTAAAGATCATACCTTTGCACTTGGAGAATCACGGAGTTTTGGACCGAGTCTACTTGAAGATGAAGATCGTCAAGAAGACTTAGGTATCCTAGTGTAGTTAGTTTAGTTTATGTGTTTAGATCCATTTGTAAAGCTTAGTTTAGTTGGTATGCTCAAGTGCACAAAACACACACGTTTCATGATTTGTTTTTGGTTTTCATGAATAATAGATCAAAACAAGTTTACATATGTTATATGTATAGTAGATGTTTTCTATTTATACATACATGCTTTAACTTGGTAAACAAACTTATTTTGACTATCCTATTCATGCTTTGGAAAAATCAAGTTTGATAAAAATACAAGTTTTGTTTTTGATAAAATTGGCAAGACACAAAAATGAATTGATATGATTGATATATGTCTTGAAATTTTTATCACATGTTTATGTTTCAACATAAAATGATAAAACAATTTTTATGGTATTTTTAAAAGAGATAAAAGATTTTTTAGAAAATATTTTTCCAAATTTTTCTGACCTGGTTTTTGTGCTGACAGGCTGGTCGGCCGACCGGGACGGTCGACCGCACCAAGGGCCGGTCGACCGATCCGGTCGACCGACGTGCACAGACATGCACGTCTGTTAGGCACAGTGGACGGTCGACCGGGCCGGTCGACCGGGCCTGAGAGCTCTGCTCTCGGTTTATTTCGGTCGACCGGACCGGTCGACCGATGTTGCCCAACGGTCACATTTTTGACCGTTGGCGGTCGACCGGACCGGTCGACCGGCAGTTGGTCAGACTGCCACATCAGCCTAACGGCTAGTTTTTCCTAGGGGCTATATATACCCCATTTCTCCATTGTTTTAGAGAAGAATTTTTGAGCTAAAAATTTTCAGTTTTCTGAAGAGTTTAAAAGAGTTTTTAAAAGAGTTTTTAAGTCAAAAAGATTTCATCTTATTTGTTTTGGGTTTTTGGAAAATCAATGAAAGCTAGGGTTTTGGGAGATTGTTTTGTTTTTCATTTTCTAACACTTACAAGTGATTTCCCAAATAGTTTTTCTTTGTTGCTGGTTTCCAAAAACACCTTGATTCCACACTTGAGCTATATCTTCTATCCTAAACTATTAGGATCTTTGTTTTGTGAAAAAGAAAGAAAGAGAGAGTTTTGAGGTTGTTGTTTGTAACCTCTAAGTTGTACACCTTATTCTTGTTGTATCCCTCTTAGGTAGAGGTGATCGGGTGATTGGTTTGTATCCCTCAAGTAGAGGTGATAGAGTTTGGTTGTGAGCCTCTTCGGTAGAGGTGTGTGGATTGGTTGTTGTATTGGCTACGGGCCTTACCCCTCGGTTGTGAGGTGGTTGTTTGAGAGAGGAGTTTGGTACTCCTAGAGTTGTAAGAAATCCTCTTCGGTAGAGGTTCCCTCGGTGGGAGTTGAGATAGTGGAAATCCTACACGGTGGTGTAGGCGGGGATGTAGAGCAAGGTGCTCGAACCTCGAAACAAATCTTGGTGTTTGCGTATTGATCCATTGTCTCTCTAACTCTCTCTTATATTTGTGCAAAGCATCATATTCATATCATATCATAATTGCTTGTGTTGTGCATAATTCATATTGCCTTGCATTTATTTATATTGCTATTCATTCTTATATGCTTGGCTTGATTGTGTGTATTTTATATTGCTTGGATTGCTTGTGTGTGTGTGCCTAACTTATACTCATCCAACAAGAGCTTCACATAGCACCTCAACCCATTTCAAGGGGAATCAAGAGGAGTTAGTCCAGAGCCTCGCAAGGGGAATTCGGCTACACTTGTTGTATTGTATTAGTTTGTGCAACATTTGCATTAGCTTCCGCATTTAGCGCACTTAGTTTGCATTGAGTTTCTTAGATTAGCAATTACACCTATTCACCCCCCCTCTAGGTGTTTTTCAATTGGTATCAGAGCTAGTGCTCCTGATACTTAGGCTTAACATCCTAGGAGTGATCCATTTGCTTGCTAATCTCATTTGCATTTGTTTGTTTGCACACATTTAGTTTATACCAATTACTTCATGACCCCACCTAGCTTTGACCCTTCCAACATTGATGTTTGGAAGTATAGGATGTCCATGTACCTAAAGACCCTAGGTTTGCATGTTTTCCTTGCGGCCACCAAGAGATGTTATCTTGGTGATTGCAATCATATAGGGGCCAATGCACAAGCCCTTGAGGCCATTAGAAGCACTTTATCTAAAGATTATCTTTTATGTGTTTCTAACTTTGATTCCGCTTTTGTAGTGTGGAACAAATTGACAACCACCAACACCTCCAAGCTTCAAGTCCAAATCCAAGAAGAGGAATCTAGTGGAGAATCCAACTCTATATGCTACATGGTCCAAGGGAATGACTCCCTTGAGGTACACTCGGAAACTCCATTAGATAGTGATGATGATGCTAGTTCTTCAAATGATCATATTGATGCCCATGCTTTGAATGAAGAACTTTCTATTGTTTGTGAAAAATTAATAGAAAAATATAAGATTTTGAAAAAGAAAAGTCTAGAATTGAAAAAGAAAATAAGTGTTTGCATTCTAGACTTGATTGTGTTTTGCAAGAAAAGGTTGAGGTCTATAATGAAAGGGATTCATTGAGATCTCAATTAGAACTTGCTTTAAAAGAAAATAAATTTTTAAAGTCTAAAAATGATTGTGAAATTCTTTTGAAGAAAAAGGATAACTTGTCTTCAAAAGTTGATTTTATTTAAAAGAGAATGTTGATTTGAAAAATAAAATTATTTCTATTACAAATGATTTAGATGTTTGTTTAAAGAAAAATGAATCTTTGAAAATTAAAATTGATTCACATGTTTGCCATGCTAGTGTAGCCTCTTCATCTAGTCTACCTAATGCATGTACCTCTTCTTCTAGAATTAATGATGATATTTGTATGCTAAAGAAGAGAGTAGATTGTTTGGGCTCCACTATGAGCCAATGTGCTAAGAACCATACACGCTTGGAATCCTTGGTTCGAAAGAAACAAGTTCCATCTTCTATGCATGCACACCCTCCACGGCATACACATGCTCCACACGGACACCATCAACACAAGTATGCTCATGTGTACACATGTACACATTGTAGCCGAAAAGGCCATCTTGCTAAATTTTGCTATGATCGCTTACATGTTGAAAATTTAGCCAAGAATTTTGTTTCGGTTAGAGAAGGGACTAACCCCCATGGACCCAACAAGATGTGGGTACCAAAGACCACCCCTCCTATTATTTTTGATGTAGGTGTGAGCTCTCACATGACGTGAGAGTAATGACACCTTGGAGTGGATGCGTTCCGGACTTAAAGGAAATCATATGGATGCATCACTTTCAAGGGAAGGTTTGGTGGAGATGACCACCATGTTTTGGAGACAAGGAAAGTTGCTTCTTCGTTTTTGGTAACAATCCTTTACTCCCATTTATTGTTTACATGCTTTTCATGTTCATAGTTTATAGCATGTTTTTATTGTCATTGGATTAGTATGTTCATTCCATGTTTATTAGATCCTTGACATACATGTATAGTATTTGAGACACACATGCTTATATGAACCCATAATTAGTGTTCTCACGTTTGTTTAAGCTATAATGTACATCATGAATCTAATACATGTGAATTCACATAATAATCATGTTTTAGTTTTCCATGATGACTTTTATCATGATGATTTTTTTTATATGTGTTTTTGATGCGTCATGTTTTGAATATATGTTTAAGTGTTAGTTTTCATTAAGACTAGTTATATACTTGTACATAGAGTGGGCTACAAATAAATCTATATATAGTTGGAATTGATTGCTTATTTGAACCCATTAGATGTGCTAGTATAGTCTAGTTTTGATGATCCATACATTTTAGACTTGTATTCATATTTTTGGATTTATGATTATGAGTTTTCACTTCATGTATATGTTTGTATTGCCAAACTTTAAGATATACATGTATACTCCTTGAGTCATTTGCCTTTCATGCAAATCTATATTATGGACTCAAATTGTGTTTAGGGATATGCATGTATACTTCTTGTGTTGACAATTCATACATATACCTTGAAATGAAAATTGCCTTGATGAAAATTTAGCTTATCATGATTATCATGTTTTCCATGTGTTCAATATTTAACTTCATGTATATGTCTATCTTATCCAAACTATTGACTATACATGAGTATCCTTTTTGAGCCACGTGCCTTCATGCATATATTTGTGGACTCGTTATGTTTAGGATATGTATGTATACTTTAGTTTGTATTAGACATACATATGCCTTGAAGATTAGATAGTTTTGATGATTTTCGTGTTTAAAGAATAATTGAGCTTATTGCCTAATTTTCATATTTATGATCTTCATATTTTATTTGTACACTCACATCTATTGCTTGCTCATGTTTTGTTTTCATGAGTCTTATTTATGCTTAATTGAACTTGAGTGTTTGATATGATGTGAATTTCATGTTTATGTAAAACAATTTTGTTTTATTCCTTGCTTGAAGGATTTCGTGCTAGTTAACAAGTTTTCCATTTAACTAGTTGCGGTGTTCTTCATTTTGGTAGTGATTTTCAAACAAAACTACATTTTCAAATCTATCTTTGAAAACCCCTACCTTCCAAGGGTGGTAGGATGGGAGATCATGATCATGTATGCCCTAAATTGAAAATCTTTAAAACTTAATTTATGATTGGGTGGTAGATAATATGATGTATACACTTGAACTTATTGTTATGTCAATTGGTATCATTGAACTCTTTCAATTGGTATCATTTTGACCTTTTGTATACTCATATGTTTATTATGTATGTATGTATGCTTTAAATTCCAAGTATATCAATTTCTATTGGTATCTATTTTTCATACATATATATGTTTGTGTTTATGCTAGTGCTTGAGTTTCAATTTTGTTTAAATTGATTACTTTTAATTTGTTATCAAGACTATGCATGACTTTAGTTTGTATTTCATAAAGGGGGAGAAAATATGATTTTGTATTTCAATTGGTATTTGTACTCCCACACTTTATGATTAAAAGTTGTTTATATGTTTTAAAATGAACAATTCTTACAATTGGTATCAATGTTCTATGTAAAATCTTTTCAATTGGTAAAATATTTACAATTGGTATCATATTTAAGAAATTCAAAATTTGCTTTGGTTTCAAGATTCATGTTAAGAATTCAAGACTTATGTTTAATTACAATTGGTATTTTCAAAATTTTTGTTTAAAGAAAATATTCAAAGTTTTGATTTGTATTTCCTATATGCAAGGAGAGCTTAACATCTCTCTTACATATAGATTCATGTTGAGTATATTATAAATTGAGGAGCTTGACAACTCTTCTTTATATGATATACGTGTGTAGGGGGAGCTTCACATCTCCTCTTATGCATTACATAATATGTGTTATGTGAATTGGGGCTTGTCATCCCTTCTTCATGTAATGCATATGTGTAGGGAAGCTAACTTAGCGTCTTCCTCTTCATGAATGTATATAGCATATAACATATATTGATTCTTGTTTATTGGTATCAAGATGCTTCATTGACATATTTTTAATTGATATCATGTTTGTAGTCACCCCTTACTGATTTTGTTTTTTTGTTTTAGACAAAAAGGGGGAGAACATTGTTTGCATTGTTTTGTTTGACATAAAGGGGAAGAAAGATTTTTACCCCTCGTTTTATTTATAGTTTTGATTACCCTTTGTTGATGATTGACAAAAAGGGGAGAAAGATTATGAAGTTTTATATGCATGCTTATGTTTATGCATATATTATGTTTTAATCTCAAGAATATAGAGTTTGCTTTGTAATTGGTATCTAGAGCTTATTTTGTTTTGAATATTCCTTTTGATATCTAGAACCATTTATTGTTTATGCATACGCATGTTTCATGTATAATATTCATTGCATATATTTATTGTTTATCCCTATGCATGAGTTAAGGGGGAGCTTCCTTGAAGCTTAACTTTAATCCATGCATATATAACTCCATGAGTTTTGTCATCATCAAAAAGGGGGAGATTGTTGGCCCAATGGCCTTCCACTCTAGTTTGATGATGATCAACACTCATGTAGTTATGTTTACTAATATTCTTGTGTTTCTAAGTTTCAGATCATTAACAGGATATTAGGTTGGTGATTAGCTTCAACAAGATGATTAGAAGCTATTCATGATGATTCCGGTGCCAAAACTTAAAGATCATACCTTTGCACTTGGAGAATCACGGAGTTTTGGACCGAGTCTACTTGAAGATGAAGATCGTCAAGAAGACTTAGGTATCCTAGTGTAGTTAGTTTAGTTTATGTGTTTAGATCCATTTGTAAAGCTTAGTTTAGTTGGTATGCTCAAGTGCACAAAACACACACGTTTCATGATTTGATTTTTGGTTTTCATGAATAATAGATCAAAACAAGTTTACATATGTTATATGTATAGTAGATGTTTTCTATTTATACATACATGCTTTAACTTGGTAAACAAACTTATTTTGACTATCCTATTCATGCTTTGGAAAAATCAAGTTTGATAAAAATACAAGTTTTGTTTTTGATAAAATTGGCAAGACACAAAAATGAATTGATATGATTGATATATGTCTTGAAATTTTTATCACATGTTTATGTTTCAACATAAAATGATAAAACAATTTTTATGGTATTTTTAAAAGAGATAAAAGATTTTTTAGAAAATATTTTTCAAATTTTTCTGACCTGATTTTTGTGCTGACAGGCTGGTCGGCCGACCGGGACGGTCGACCGCACCAAGGGCCGGTCGACCGATCCGGTCGACCGACGTGCACAGACATGCACGTCTGTTAGGCACAGTGGACGGTCGACCGGGCCGGTCGACCGGGCCTGAGAGCTCTGCTCTCGGTTTATTTCGGTCGACCGGACCGGTCGACTGATGTTGCCCAACGGTCACATTTTTGACCGTTGGCGGTCGACCGGACCGGTCGACCGGCAGTTGGTCAGACTGCCACATCAGCCTAACGGCTAGTTTTTCCTAGGGGCTATATATACCCCATTTCTCCATTATTTTAGAGAAGAATTTTTGAGCTAAAAATTTTCAGTTTTCTGAAGAGTTTAAAAGAGTTTTTAAAAGAGTTTTTAAGTCAAAAAGATTTCATCTTATTTGTTTTTGGGTTTTTAGAAAATCAAAGAAAGCTAGGGTTTTGGGAGATTGTTTTGTTTTTCATTTTCTAACACTTACAAGTGATTTCCCAAATAGTTTTTCTTTGTTGCTGGTTCCAAAAACACCTTGATTCCACACTTGAGCTATATCTTCTATCCTAAACTATTAGGATCTTTGTTTTGTGGAAAAAGAAAGAAAGAGAGAGTTTTGAGGTTGTTGTTTGTAACCTCTAAGTTGTACACCCTTATTCTTGTTGTATCCCTCTTAGGTAGAGGTGATCGGGTGATTGGTTTGTATCCCTCAAGTAGAGGTGATAGAGTTGGTTGTGAGCCTCTTCGGTAGAGGTGTGTGGATTGGTTGTTGTATTGGCTACGGGCCTTACCCCTCGGTTGTGAGGTGGTTGTTTGAGAGAGGAGTTTGGTACTCCTAGAGTTGTAAGAAATCCTCTTCGGTAGAGGTTCCCTCGGTGGGAGTTGAGATAGTGGAAATCCTACACGGTGGTGTAGGCGGGGATGTAGAGCAAGGTGCTCGAACCTCGAAACAAATCTTGGTGTTTGCGTATTGATCCATTGTCTCTCTAACTCTCTCTCTTATATTTGTGCAAAGCATCATATTCATATCATATCATAATTGCTTGTGTTGTGCATAATTCATATTGCCTTGCATTTATTTATATTGCTATTCATTCTTATATGCTTGGCTTGATTGTGTGTATTTTATATTGCTTGGATTGCTTGTGTGTGTGTGCCTAACTTATACTCATCCAACAAGAGCTTCACATAGCACCTCAACCCATTTCAAGGGGAATCAAGAGGAGTTAGTCCAGAGCCTCGCAAGGGGAATTCGGCTACACTTGTTGTATTGTATTAGTTTGTGCAACATTTGCATTAGCTTCCGCATTTAGCGCACTTAGTTTGCATTGAGTTTCTTAGATTAGCAATTACACCTATTCACCCCCCCTCTAGGTGTTTTCAAGAGGATGTTGATATGCCATATGATGAACTTGCATCATTTTGTTAACAACTCCTAGAAAAATATGACATGCTTAAAAAGGATAAGAAGAAAATGAAAAATAATTTTGATTGCTTGTTAAAAGAAAATGATTCTTTTAAAAATAAAATTACATGCATTGAAAAAGATAATGAATTTTTGAAAAATGAGAATATTTCATTGTCCTCTAAGATAAATGATCTTTGTAAAAGAAATACTTCTTTAAATGATAAGATTGTTTGGTGAAAAAACAAAAGGAAATTGCTTTGCATGAAAACACTTCTTTGAAAAGAAAATTTGTTGAAAAAGAAAAAAATGTTTCTAAAAAGAATAAGAAAAATGATTCTCATTCTCATCATGCTTTTCATGCCTCCATTGATAAAAATGAGATTAAAATTTTGAAAAATAAAATAGATTGTTAAGCTCAACTTGAGCAAATGTGCATTTAACCACAATAGATTGGAATCCTGTTTAAAAGGAAACAAGCTCCACATGTTCATACACATCACCTACATCATGCATATGCACATTTTGCACGCCATGATCATACTCACACGCATATGCACCCTAGAGTGTATAAATGTACACATTGCAGCCGCAAAGGCTATTAGCAAAATTTTGTTATGATAAGGTAAACACTTTAAATTTTGCTAATAAGAAAAATGTTTGGGTTCCTTACAATACTACCCCCGAGGACCCAAAAGGAAATGGGTACCAAAGTCCCCACTTCTTGTATTTGATATAGGTGTGGACTCTCACTTGACGTGAGAGATTTGGTGCCTTGATGGTGGATGCACATGGACTAGATGGACACACATATTAATGCACCGCTATCAAGGAGGTTTGGTGGGACAACCACCATATTTTTGAGAGTTAGAGTGTAGTTCATATGTTGGTAACTATCTCTAAAACTCCTAGTTTATTTACATGCTTTTATTATTGATGACTTTTAGCATGTTTTAGTTTTGTGTTAATATAATCATGCATTGTGCTTTATATGGTGAATGCTTGTTTAGATGTAGATTCCAATAAAACTTGTGTTTATACGTGTACAAGTAGTGGGCAACAATTGATTCTTATATGTTTGAACCTTATCGCTCATTTGTACCTATTACATGTACATGTATAGCTTAGTTTTGATGAATTCTCACTTATACATGTTTTCTCTATTTTGTGCATGTTTTGCTTCATGTATAGGGAATTTTTTTAGTCAAATCTAATAAATATACATGTATACCCTGAGTCTCTTGCCTTCATGCAAATACTATATAGACTCTTTTATATTTGGGATATATATGCATATTGTTGGATTTGGATAAAACATACATATACCTAGAAGTTTGTTTTTAGATGAAAAATGAATTTTCATGATTTTCATGATTTTTGATAAAATGAGATTCATGTTTGTTTGGGCATAATTGACTATTTTCATGTATATGCTACTCACATATTGATTGAGCACTCACATCACTTCATTTGTTTATTCATGACTTTGTTTCATGATTATTTTTTAGCCTTATAGATTTCGAGTGTCAACCTTTGTGTATTTAGTATAATTCATGAGATATATATGTTTTGTTTCCTTATTTGAAGGATCTTTAACTAGTTTTTCAAAAATTATTTTTAACTAGTAATGTATTCTTCAATTGGTAGAGTTTTCAAAGTGTTATAATTATTTTCAAACTTATTTTTGAAAATCCCTACCATGCATGGGCGGAAGGATGGGCGACCATGCCTCATATGCCTTATTGAAAATCTTTTATCTTGTGCATGAATTGGGTGGTCATTTATGAGATATACACTTATTCAACATCATAATTTCTATTGGTATCAATATTTTCAATTGGTATCACAACTGATATTTTGTATATACTCATATATTGTTTCTATA